>JAQNBH010000016.1:538743-818980 GCA_028752905.1 Cladorhizidae sp. MBARI D1340-BT2 | reverse complement strand
ACTAGTGTGCCAGTACATGAAGACCCCCACAAGCATGGCAGTGCAGGCAGCAACTAGTATGCCAGTACATGAAGACCCCCACAAGCATGGCAGTGCAGGCAGCAACTAGTGTGCCAGTACATGAAGACCCCCACAAGCATGGCAGTGCAGGCAGCAACTAGTATGCCAGTACATGAAGACTCCCACAAGCATGGCAGTGCAGGCAGCAACTAGTATGCCAGTACATGAAGACCCCCACAAGCATGGCAGTGCAGGCAGCAACTAGTGTCCAGTACATGAAGACCCCCACAAGCATGGCAGTGCAGGCAGCAACTAGTGTGCCAGTACATGAAGACCCCCACAAGCATGGCAGTGCAGGCAACTAGTGTGCCAGTACATGAAGACCTCCACAAGCATGGCAGTGCAGGCAGCAACTAGTATGCCAGTACATGAAGACCCCCACAAGCATGGCAGTGCAGGCAGCAACTAGTGTGCCAGTACATGAAGACCCCCACAAGCATGGCAGTGCAGGCAGCAACTAGTATGCCAGTACATGAAGACCTCCACAAGCATGGCAGTGCAGGCAGCAACTAGTGTGCCAGTACATGAAGACCCCCACAAGCATGGCAGTGCAGGCAGCAACTAGTGTGCCAGTACATGAAGACCCCCACAAGCATGGCAGTGCAGGCAGCAACTAGTGTGCCAGTACATGAAGACCTCCACAAGCATGGCAGTGCAGGCAGCAACTAGTGTGCCAGTACATGAAGACCCCCACAAGCATGGCAGTGCAGGCAGCAACTAGTGTGCCAGTACATGAAGACCTCCACAAGCATGGCAGTGCAGGCAGCAACTAGTATGCCAGTACATGAAGACCCCCACAAGCATGGCAGTGCAGGCAGCAACTAGTGTGCCAGTACATGAAGACCTCCACAAGCATGGCAGTGCAGGCAGCAACTAGTGTGCCAGTACATGAAGACCCCCACAAGCATGGCAGTGCAGGCAGCAACTAGTGTGCCAGTACATGAAGACCCCCACAAGCATGGCAGTGCAGGCAGCAACTAGTGTGCCAGTACATGAAGACCCCCACAAGCATGGCAGTGCAGGCAGCAACTAGTGTGCCAGTACATGAAGACCCCCACAAGCATGGCAGTGCAGGCAGCAACTAGTATGCCAGTACATGAAGATCAGCTCATCTTCCCCCCACCCAATACTCACGTATAAAGTAGACAGTTAACTCTATAGTGGCTCCGGACAGGTTTAGTGGAAGGATGTCTTTAATAAGAGAATCTGCATTCTGAACATAACATTGAAACACTGCCAATTATGACAATACAATATGCAATATGTTAGCATGCATCATGTGTATGTGTGCCTGGGTGTAGGTGTGTATATGTGCCTGGGTGTAGGTGTTGTGTGTGCCTGGGTGTAGGTGTTGTGTGTGCCTGGGTGTAGGTGTGTATATGTGCCTGAGTGAAGGTGGTGTGTGTGCCTGGGTGTAGGTGGTGTGTGTGCCTGGGTGTAGGTGTTGTGTGTGCCTGGGTGTAGGTGTGTATATGTGCCTGAGTGAAGGTGGTGTGTGTGCCTGGGTGTAGGTGTTGTGTGTGCCTGGGTGTAGGTGTGTATATGTGCCTGGGTGTAGGTGTGTGTGTGCCTGGGTTTAGGTGTGTATATGTGCCTGAGTGTAGGTGTGGTGTGCCTGGGTGTAGGTGTTGTGTGTGCCTGGGTGTAGGTGTGTATATGTGCCTGGGTGTAGGTGTTGTGTGTGCCTGGGTGTAGGTGTTGTGTGTGCCTGGGTGTAGGTGTGTACGTGTTCCTGGGTGTAGGTGTGTATATGTGCCTGGGTTAGGTGTGTATATGTGCCTGGGTATAGGTGTTGTGTGTGCCTGGGTGTAGGTGTTGTGTGTGCCTGGGTGTAGGTGTGTACGTGTTCCTGGGTGTAGGTGTGTATATGTGCCTGGGTATAGGTGTGGTGTGCCTGGGTGTAGGTGTTGTGTGTGCCTGGGTGTAGGTGTGTGTGTCAGGTGTGTGTATGATGCTGTGTGTGCATGTGCATGTGGAGTTTATATATGTTGGTGTGTGTGTGTGTATGTGTGCATGTGGAGTGTGAGTGTGTGTTTGTGTGAGGACAGACACTAACACCTACATGTACATGTACATGTTAATGTACATGTAATTGGTCCCATCCATAGAATGACAAAGTGCGATGAAGCCTTACCCACCCACCCACCCACCCAAACCTCATCCCAGCATAGCTGCTGGGGTTCCTTGGGACCCTTGGGTCTTCATACTTCATGTCTAGGTTCTTAAGGGGAGGAGCACAAGAGAGTATCCTCATGTTGATGGGCGTGGCAATATTAATTATACAATTATCTAGGGGCTAGCAGGTTGCCATGGCTCCCAAGTCCTCCTCACTGTGGAGTGGTGGACATGCAGGTTGCCATGGCTCCCAAGTCCTCCTCACTGTGGAGGGTAGACATGCAGGTTGCCATGGCTCCCAAGTCCTCCTCACTGTGGAGTGGTGGACATGCAGGTTGCCATGGCTCCCAAGTCCTCCTCACTGTGGAGTGGTGGGCATGCAGGTTGCCATGGCTCCCAAGTACTCCTCACTGTGGAGTGGTGGACATGCAGGTTGCCATGGCTCCCAAGTCCTCCTCACTGTGGAGTGGTGGGCAAGCAGGTTGCCATGGCTCCCAAGTCCTCCTCACTGTGGAGTGGTGGACATGCAGGTTGCCATGGCTCCCAAGTCCTCCTCACTGTGGAGTGGTGGACATGCAGGTTGCCATGGCTCCCAAGTCCTCCTCACTGTGGAGTGGTAGACATGCAGGTTGCCATGGCTCCCAAGTCCTCCTCACTGTGGAGTGGTGGACATGCAGGTTGTCATGGCTCCCAAGTCCTCCTCACTGTGGAGTGGTGGACATGCAGGTTGCCATGGCTCCCAAGTCCTCCTCACTGTGGAGTGGTGGACATGCAGGTTGCCATGGCTCCCAAGTCCTCCTCACTGTGGAGTGGTGGACATGCAGGTTGCCATGGCTCCCAAGTCCTCCTCACTGTGGAGTGGTGGACATGCAGGTTGCCATGGCTCCCAAGTCCTCCTCACTGTGGAGTGGTGGGCATGCAGGTTGCCATGGCTCCCAAGTCCTCCTCACTGTGGAGTGGTGGACATGCAGGTTGCCATGGCTCCCAAGTCCTCCTCACTGTGGAGTGGTAGACATGCAGGTTGCCATGGCTCCCAAGTCCTCCTCACTGTGGAGTGGTGGACATGCAGGTTGCCATGGCTCCCAAGTCCTCCTCACTGTGGAGTGATGGACATGCAGGTTGCCATGGCTCCCAAGTCCTCCTCACTGTGGAGTGGTGGGCATGCAGGTTGCCATGGCTCCCAAGTACTCCTCACTCTGGAGTGGTAGACATGCAGGTTGCCATGGTTCCCAAGTCCTCCTCACTGTGGAGTGGTAGACATGCAGGTTGCCATGGCTCCCAAGTCCTCCTCACTCTGGAGTGGTAGACATGCAGGTTGCCATGGCTCCCAAGTCCTCCTCACTGTGGAGTGGTGGACATGCAGGTTGCCATGGCTCCCAAGTACTCCTCACTGTGGAGTGGTGGACATGCAGGTTGCCATGGCTCCCAAGTCCTCCTCACTCTGGAGTGGTAGACATGCAGGTTGCCATGGCTCCCAAGTCCTCCCCCTTCTGTGCCGGCAATGTTGGCTAAACAGAAACTACTGAGTTTTTGATCAGTCATTATAGAGCTCAAGAGTGATATTCACATGAACTCGCTCTCAGATACGCTATAATGTGAGGAACGCGAGGAACGCAAGTAGGTCATCAACGAGGGCATGAGGGGGGATTGTTAAGCCAGATGAAAATGCCAGTGTGCTTGACCACATACATACTGACAGGTTAGCAATGAAAACAGTGTTCCCGTAGAAGGCTTCCTCTAACCCATATCTCAACTGTCTAGGACTTTCGTATGCGGAGCTTCGTATGATCAGGAATGCTTGAGCATCGTCAATAACAACACGTTTTCATGTGGCGCTTAGAATTATTGATACCTTAAGTAGGTGTGGCTAAATGTACGTGATACAATAATGCAAATCCCCTGTTGCAGCAAACTCCAGCCTTCAGAATTTTGTGTGAACCACTTTGGCTGCAGGATGAAACAAGAGAGTCCACAGAGAGATCTATCTTCTCAGCTGTAATCTAGTGAGGTGTGCAGACTCTATGGACTACAAAATTGTAACCACAAGGTTATGTTAGAATATGCTTCAGTCCGCATGTCCTTTAAAACAAAAAAGAAGGAAACAAGACTGTATCCATGCCGACACAACCAGTTATGTGACCCTTGACCTTTACAATCATACTTAACCAAGCAGTATAAAATTGGTCCATGTAATTTTAAAAGGTAAAGGGTCGCACTTGTTATAGTCTAAATGGGTACTTCAAGTTTACTTCACTTTCTTAACATGGCAAATCAAAATCTTATTCATCTTTAAGAAATGTCTCGCTTCAGGCTCTCCAGTGGAGAACCACACCAAGTGTGAGCTTCAGGCTCTCCAGTGGAGAACCACACCAAGTGTGAGCTTCAGGCTCTCCAGTGGAGAACCACACCAAGTGTGAGCTTCAGGCTCTCCAGTGGAGAACCACACCAAGTGTGAGCTTCAGACTCTCCAGTGGAGAACCACACCTAGTGTGAGCTTCAGACTCTCCAGTGGAGAACCACACCAAGTGTGAGTTTCAGGCTCTCCAGTGGAGAACCACACCAAGTGTGAGCTTCAGGCTCTCCAGTGGAGAACCACACCAAGTGTGAGCTTCAGAGTCTCCAGTGGAGAACCACACCAAGTGTGAGCTTCAGGCTGTCCAGTGGAGAACCACACCAAGTGTGAGCTTCAGACTCTCCAGTGGAGAACCACACCAAGTGTGAGCTTCAGGCTCTCCAGTTTCTCCACACCAAGTGTGAGCTTCAGGCTCTCCAGTGGAGAACCACACCTAGTGTGAGCTTCAGACTCTCCAGTGGAGAACCACACCAAGTGTGAGCTTCAGGCTCTCCAGTGGAGAACCACACCAAGTGTGAGCTTCAGGCTCTCCAGTGGAGAACCACACCAAGTGTGAGCTTCAGGCTCTCCACCACACCAAGTGTGAGCTTCAGGCTCTCCAGTGGAGAACCACACCAAGTGTGAGCTTCAGGCTCTCCACCACACCAAGTGTGAGCTTCAGGCTCTCCAGTGGAGAACCACACCAAGTGTGAGCTTCAGGCTCTCCACCACACCAAGTGTGAGCTTCAGGCTCTCCAGTGGAGAACCACACCAAGTGTGAGCTTCAGGCTCTCCAGTGCAGAACCACACCAAGTGTGAGCTTCAGGCTCTCCAGTGCAGAACCACACCAAGTGTGAGCTTCAGGCTCTCCAGTGCAGAACCACACCAAGTGTGAGCTTCAGGCTCTCCAGTGGAGAACCACACCAAGTGTGAGCTTCAGGCTCTCCAGTGCAGAACCACACCAAGTGTGAGCTTCAGGCTCTCCAGTGGAGAACCACACCAAGTGTGAGCTTCAGACTCTCCAGTGGAGAACCACACCAAGTGTGAGCTTCAGGCTCTCCAGTGGAGAACCACACCAAGTGTGAGCTTCAGGCTCTCCACCACACCAAGTGTGAGCTTCAGGCTCTCCAGTGCAGAACCACACCAAGTGTGAGCTTCAGGCTCTCCAGTGGAAAACCACACCAAGTGTCGGCTTCAGGCTCTCTAGTGGAGAACCACACCTAGTGTGAGCTTCAGGCTCTCCAGTGCAGAACCACACCAAGTGTTAGCTTCAGGCTCTCCACCACACCAAGTGTGAGCTTCAGGCTCTCCAGTGGAGAACCACACCTAGTGTGAGCTTCAGGCTCTCCAGTGGAGAACCACACCAAGTGTGAGCTTCAGGCTCTCCAGTGGAGAACCACACCAAGTGTGAGCTTCAGGCTCTCCAGTGGAGAACCACACCAAGTGTGAGCTTCAGGCTCTCCAGTGGAGAACCACACCAAGTGTGAGCTTCAGACTCTCCAGTGGAGAACCACACCAAGTGTGAGCTTCAGGCTCTCCAGTGGAGAACCACACCAAGTGTGAGCTTCAGGCTCTCCAGTGGAGAACCACACCAATTGTGAGCTTCAGGCTCTCCAGTGGAGAACCACACCAAGTGTGAGCTTCAGGCTCTCCAGTGGAGAACCACACCTAGTGTGAGCTTCAGACTCTCCAGTGGAGAACCACACCAGGTGTCAGCTTCAGACTCTCCAATTATTCTAACTTGTTGATTGTTGCTCTACTCTGCACATACTGTATCAGCACATGCTAGGTCTGTTGCTATTGTTGACTGAACCCGTGTAGGGTCAGCTTCCTCTGCACAGGAGAATTCCACCAACCATAACTAGCAGGTGCTTTGGTAGCTACAGCTGCCTCTGGACTTGGTAACAGTTTCACAGCCAGGAACTCTCCCAAGCAATAATGCAGGCCATTCATTCTGTTCAAAACACAGCACAGTCTTATTCACTTAACTCTAATTGAAAAGTAGCACGCGAGCTACTAGCATGATTGCATCATCAGCAAACACTGCCCTTGATATAGACCCAGAGTAGCCGTGGACATGCATTGGAACACTTGAAGTCTCCTGCTGCTCAAGGTTTGTGAATGGACCTGTTGCACGCAACTTATGTGAGTTCCTACCAGTGAAGTATTTGAATGTGCTGGTTTCCTACCAGTGAAGTATTTGAATGTGCTGGTTTCCTACCAGTGAAGTATTTGAATGTGCTGGTTTCCTACCAGTGAAGTATTTGAATGTGCTGGTTTCCTACTAGTGAAGTATTTGAATGTGCTGGTTTCCTACCAGTGAAGTATTTGAATGTGCTGGTTTCCTACCAGTTAAGTATTTGAATGTGCTGGTTTCCTACCAGTGAAGTATTTGAATGTGCTGGTTTCCTACCAGTGAAGTATTTGAATGTGCTGGTTTCCTACCAGTGAAGTATTTGAATGTGCTGGTTTCCTACCAGTGAAGTATTTGAATGTGCTGGTTTCCTACCAGTGAAGTATTTGAATGTGCTGGTTTCCTACTAGTGAAGTATTTGAATGTGCTGGTTTCCTACCAGTGAAGTATTTGAATGTGCTGGTTTCCTACCAGTGAAGTATTTGAATGTGCTGGTTTCCTACTAGTGAAGTATTTGAATGTGCTGGTTTCCTACCAGTGAAGTATTTGAATGTGCTGGTTTCCTACCAGTGAAGTATTTGAATGTGCTGGTTTCCTACCAGTGAAGTATTTGAATGTGCTGGTTTCCTACCAGTGAAGTATTTGAATGTGCTGGTTTCCTACCAGTGAAGTATTTGAATGTGCTGGTTTCCTACCAGTGAAGTATTTGAATGTGCTGGTTTCCTACCAGTGAAGTATTTGAATGTGCTGGTTTCCTACCAGTGAAGTATTTGAATGTGCTGGTTTCCTACCAGTGAAGTATTTGAATGTGCTGGTTTCCTACCAGTGAAGTATTTGAATGTGCTGGTTTCCTACAACCAGTGGAAGTATTTGAATGTGCTGGTTTCCTACCAGTGAAGTATTTGAATGTGCTGGTTTCCTACCAGTGAAGTATTTGAATGTGCTGGTTTCCTACCAGTGAAGTATTTGAATGTGCTGGTTTCCTACCAGTGAAGTATCCGAATGTGCTGGTTTCCTACCAGTGAAGTATGAATGTGCTGGTTTCCTACCAGTGAAGTATTTGAATGTGCTGGTTTCCTACCAGTGAAGTATTTGAATGTGCTGGTTTCCTACCAGTGAAGTATTTGAATGTGCTGGTTTCCTACCAGTGAAGTATTTGAATGTGCTGGTTTCCTACTAGTGAAGTATTTGAATGTGCTGGTTTCCTACCAGTGAAGTATTTGAATGTGCTGGTTTCCTACCAGTGAAGTATTTGAATGTGCTGGTTTCCTACTAGTGAAGTATTTGAATGTGCTGGTTTCCTACCAGTGAAGTATTTGAATGTGCTGGTTTCCTACCAGTGAAGTATTTGAATGTGCTGGTTTCCTACTAGTGAAGTATTTGAATGTGCTGGTTTCCTACCAGTGAAGTATTTGAATGTGCTGGTTTCCTACCAGTGAAGTATTTGAATGTGCTGGTTTCCTACCAGTGAAGTATTTGAATGTGCTGGTTTCCTACCAGTGAAGTATTTGAATGTGCTGGTTTCCTACCAGTGAAGTATTTGAATGTGCTGGTTTCCTACCAGTGAAGTATTTGAATGTGCTGGTTTCCTACCAGTGAAGTATTTGAATGTGCTGGTTTCCTACTAGTGAAGTATTTGAATGTGCTGGTTTCCTACCAGTGAAGTATTTGAATGTGCTGGTTTCCTACCAGTGAAGTATTTGAATGTGCTGGTTTCCTACTAGTGAAGTATTTGAATGTGCTGGTTTCCTACCAGTGAAGTATTTGAATGTGCTGGTTTCCTACCAGTGAAGTATTTGAATGTGCTGGTTTCCTACCAGTGAAGTATTTGAATGTGCTGGTTTCCTACCAGTGAAGTATTTGAATGTGCTGGTTTCCTACCAGTGAAGTATTTGAATGTGCTGGTTTCCTACCAGTGAAGTATTTGAATGTGCTGGTTTCCTACCAGTGAAGTATTTGAATGTGCTGGTTTCCTACCAGTGAAGTATTTGAATGTGCTGGTTTCCTACCAGTGAAGTATTTGAATGTGCTGGTTTCCTACCAGTGACGTATTTGAATGTGCTGGTTTCCTACCAGTGAAGTATTTGAATGTGCTGGTTTCCTACCAGTGAAGTATTTGAATGTGCTGGTTTCCTACCAGTGAAGTATTTGAATGTGCTGGTTTCCTACCAGTGAAGTATTTGAATGTGCTGGTTTCCTACCAGTGAAGTATTTGAATGTGCTGGTTTCCTACCAGTGACGTATTTGAATGTGCTGGTTTCCTACCAGTGAAGTATTTGAATGTGCTGGTTTCCTACCAGTGACGTATTTGAATGTGCTGGTTTCCTACCAGTGAAGTATTTGAATGTGCTGGTTTCCTACCAGTGAAGTATTTGAATGTGCTGGTTTCCTACCAGTGACGTATTTGAATGTGCTGGTTTCCTACCAGTGAAGTATTTGAATGTGCTGGTTTCCTACCAGTGAAGTATTTGAATGTGCTGGTTTCCTACCAGTGAAGTATTTGAATGTGCTGGTTTCCTACCAGTGAAGTATTTGAATGTGCTGGTTTCCTACCAGTGAAGTATTTGAATGTGCTGGTTTCCTACCAGTGAAGTATTTGAATGTGCTGGTTTCCTACCAGTGAAGTATTTGAATGTGCTGGTTTCCTACCAGTGATGTATTTGAATGTGCTGGTTTCCTACCAGTGAAGTATTTGAATGTGCTGGTTTCCTACCAGTGAAGTATTTGAATGTGCTGGTTTCCTACCAGTGAAGTATTTGAATGTGCTGGTTTCCTACCAGTGAAGTATTTAAATGTGCTGGTTTCCTACCAGTGAAGTATTTGAATGTGCTGGTTTCCTACCAGTGACGTATTTGAATGTGCTGGTTTCCTACCAGTGAAGTATTTGAATGTGCTGGTTTCCTACCAGTGACGTATTTGAATGTGCTGGTTTCCTACCAGTGAAGTATTTGAATGTGCTGGTTTCCTACCAGTGAAGTATTTGAATGTGCTGGTTTCCTACCAGTGAAGTATTTGAATGTGCTGGTTTCCTACCAGTGAAGTATTTGAATGTGCTGGTTTCCTACCAGTGAAGTATTTGAATGTGCTGGTTTCCTACCAGTGACGTATTTGAATGTGCTGGTTTCCTACCAGTGAAGTATTTGAATGTGCTGGTTTCCTACCAGTGACGTATTTGAATGTGCTGGTTTCCTACCAGTGAAGTATTTGAATGTGCTGGTTTCCTACCAGTGAAGTATTTGAATGTGCTGGTTTCCTACCAGTGACGTATTTGAATGTGCTGGTTTCCTACCAGTGAAGTATTTGAATGTGCTGGTTTCCTACCAGTGAAGTATTTGAATGTGCTGGTTTCCTACCAGTGAAGTATTTGAATGTGCTGGTTTCCTACCAGTGAAGTATTTGAATGTGCTGGTTTCCTACCAGTGAAGTATTTGAATGTGCTGGTTTCCTACCAGTGAAGTATTTGAATGTGCTGGTTTCCTACCAGTGAAGTATTTGAATGTGCTGGTTTCCTACCAGTGATGTATTTGAATGTGCTGGTTTCCTACCAGTGAAGTATTTGAATGTGCTGGTTTCCTACCAGTGAAGTATTTGAATGTGCTGGTTTCCTACCAGTGAAGTATTTGAATGTGCTGGTTTCCTACCAGTGAAGTATTTGAATGTGCTGGTTTCCTACCAGTGAAGTATTTGAATGTGCTGGTTTCCTACCAGTGAAGTATTTGAATGTGCTGGTTTCCTACCAGTGAAGTATTTGAATGTGCTGGTTTCCTACCAGTGACGTATTTGAATGTGCTGGTTTCCTACCAGTGAAGTATTTGAATGTGCTGGTTTCCTACCAGTGACGTATTTGAATGTGCTGGTTTCCTACCAGTGAAGTATTTGAATGTGCTGGTTTCCTACCAGTGAAGTATTTGAATGTGCTGGTTTCCTACCAGTGATGTATTTGAATGTGCTGGTTTCCTACCAGTGAAGTATTTGAATGTGCTGGTTTCCTACCAGTGAAGTATTTGAATGTGCTGGTTTCCTACCAGTGAAGTATTTGAATGTGCTGGTTTCCTACCAGTGAAGTATTTGAATGTGCTGGTTTCCTACCAGTGAAGTATTTGAATGTGCTGGTTTCCTACCAGTGAAGTATTTGAATGTGCTGGTTTCCTACCAGTGAAGTATTTGAATGTGCTGGTTTCCTACCAGTGATGTATTTGAATGTGCTGGTTTCCTACCAGTGAAGTATTTGAATGTGCTGGTTTCCTACCAGTGAAGTATTTGAATGTGCTGGTTTCCTACCAGTGAAGTATTTGAATGTGCTGGTTTCCTACCAGTGAAGTATTTAAATGTGCTGGTTTCCTACCAGTGAAGTATTTGAATGTGCTGGTTTCCTACCAGTGACGTATTTGAATGTGCTGGTTTCCTACCAGTGAAGTATTTGAATGTGCTGGTTTCCTACCAGTGACGTATTTGAATGTGCTGGTTTCCTACCAGTGAAGTATTTGAATGTGCTGGTTTCCTACCAGTGAAGTATTTGAATGTGCTGGTTTCCTACCAGTGAAGTATTTGAATGTGCTGGTTTCCTACCAGTGAAGTATTTGAATGTGCTGGTTTCCTACCAGTGAAGTATTTGAATGTGCTGGTTTCCTACCAGTGACGTATTTGAATGTGCTGGTTTCCTACCAGTGAAGTATTTGAATGTGCTGGTTTCCTACCAGTGACGTATTTGAATGTGCTGGTTTCCTACCAGTGAAGTATTTGAATGTGCTGGTTTCCTACCAGTGAAGTATTTGAATGTGCTGGTTTCCTACCAGTGACGTATTTGAATGTGCTGGTTTCCTACCAGTGAAGTATTTGAATGTGCTGGTTTCCTACCAGTGAAGTATTTGAATGTGCTGGTTTCCTACCAGTGAAGTATTTGAATGTGCTGGTTTCCTACCAGTGAAGTATTTGAATGTGCTGGTTTCCTACCAGTGAAGTATTTGAATGTGCTGGTTTCCTACCAGTGAATGTGCTGGTTTCCTACCAGTGAAGTATTTGAATGTGCTGGTTTCCTACCAGTGATGTATTTGAATGTGCTGGTTTCCTACCAGTGAAGTATTTGAATGTGCTGGTTTCCTACCAGTGAAGTATTTGAATGTGCTGGTTTCCTACCAGTGAAGTATTTGAATGTGCTGGTTTCCTACCAGTGAAGTATTTGAATGTGCTGGTTTCCTACCAGTGAAGTATTTGAATGTGCTGGTTTCCTACCAGTGAAGTATTTGAATGTGCTGGTTTCCTACCAGTGACGTATTTGAATGTGCTGGTTTCCTACCAGTGACGTATTTGAATGTGCTGGTTTCCTACCAGTGAAGTATTTGAATGTGCTGGTTTCCTACCAGTGAAGTATTCAAGGCATGCTGGAGTGCTTCTTCTGCAAGTAACAGCCAGTGGAACACATTTTACACTTGTAGGCGCTAAGAAGCTGTTGGTGGAGTTCTAGATAGGAGCTCTGGGTGTTAATGTATGGCACTTCAAAAGTGTCCAGCCCACACTGAGAGTCTAACGTACTCACCTACTCAACGTACCCCGCGACAGTCAAGGTCAGGGAGGTGTGCACACAACTGATATCTATCACACTCCCTCCATTTCCTTCAACTGCACACATTTCTAAAGCTCCAGAAGATGTTTCCACTTCAGTCCCTCACAAATCTACACCTCTGCGCTTGGATCAGATGAGCTTGGGGGTGGACTTCACAAGGACATGCTCCACCGCTGTGCTTGGATCAACTTGGGGGTTGGATTTCACAAGGACATGCACCATGGAGGCAGGTTACCAAGCGTGACAGTCAAAGAATACCAGTGACAGTAACTCTGCAGTATTGGCTAAACATTCCACCACCAGCAGAATAGAGAAGGCACCTCCACAGCCTACTTCTCAAAGATCTGCTTCAGCCAAGGAAGGACTCACTGATAACGGCAGGCTTCTGGTGAAACAGCCGCCAGAGTACATGTAGGTGAAGATTTCTTATTGAAGGGAAGATCCCATGTCTGAGTGAGCATGTATTGTAGACGCAGAGCCACATGTCTTTCCCTGCCAACATGTGTGCATGTATTGTAGATGCATGCTAGACATGTCTCTGCCTGCCAACATGTGTGCATGTATTGTAGACGCACAGAGACACATGTCTCTGCCTGCCAACATGTGTGCATGTATTGTAGACGCACAGAGACACATGTCTCTGCCTGCCAACATGTGTGCATGTATTGTAGACACACAGCTCTGCCTGCCAACATGTGTGCATGTATTGTAGACGCACAGAGACACATGTCTCTGCCTGCCAACATGTGTGCATGTATTGTAGATGCACAGACACATGTCTCTGCCTGCCAACATGTGTGCATGTATTGTGGACGCACACACCACCATCAGCTGCCTCAGGCTCTGTTCTGAAGCACTGCCATAGATTTCAACTGGTGAGGTATGCAGCAGTGAGCTAGCCACATCCACAACAGCTACTGCACAAGCTTTAGCTCTGCCTCTGCTCAGCTTTAGCTCTGCCTCTGCACAAGCTTTAGCTCTGCCTCTGCTCAGCTTTAGCTCTGCCTCTGTACAGCTGTCGGGTTTGATCATTGCCAGTGTCAGCCACCTCACTAGTGTGCACAGGCCTTGAGGCACTGCTCCAGTGTGCAGTCCTTGAGTGTGCAGTGTGTGCAGTGTGGGCAGGCCTTGAGTGTGCAGTGTGTGCAGTGTGGGAAGGCCTTGAGTGTGCAGTGTGGGCAGGCCTTGAGTGTGCAGTGTGTGCAGGCCTTGAGTGTGCAGTGTGTGCAGGCCTTGAGTGTGCAGTGTGTGCAGGCCTTGAGTGTGCAGTGTGTGCAGTGTGTGCAGGCCTTGAGTGGGCAGTGTGGGCAGGCCTTGAGTGTGCAGTGTGGGCAGGCCTTGAGTGGGCAGTGTGTGCAGTGTGGGCAGGCCTTGAGTGTGCAGTGTGTGCAGTGTGTGCAGGCCTTGAGTGGGCAGGCCTTGAGTGTGCAGTGTGTGCAGTGTGTGCAGGCCTTGAGTGGGCAGTGTGGGCAGGCCTTGAGTGTGCAGTGTGGGCAGGCCTTGAGTGGGCAGGCCTTGAGTGTGCAGTGTGTGCAGTGTGGGCAGGCCTTGAGTGTGCAGTGTGTGCAGGCCTTGAGTGGGCAGGCCTTGAGGGGAAGACTACAGTGGATATGAATATTCATGAGAAGGTGCTTCCCCTCATATATATTACAGGTTCTGAACTACGAATAATGTGGGTGTGGTGAGGGGCAAGAATTGCATGGTTACAAGTAGATTGCATAACTTTACCTTAAAGTGTTACACTGCTTTAGTTTACCTTACATTCTGTTACATTGTATTAACTTACATTCTGTTATTGTGTTACTTACATTCTGTTACATTGTGTGACTTACATTGTTACATTGCATTACCTTACATTCTGATACATTGCATTACCATACATTCTGTTACATTGCATTACCTTACATTCTGTTACATTATATTACCTTACATTGTGTTACATTGCATTACCTTACATTCTGATAAATTGCATTACCTTTAAGTACATTCTGTTACATTGTATTAACTTACATTCTGTTATTGTGTTACTTACATTCTGTTACATTGTGTGACTTACATTGTTACATTGCATTACCTTACATTCTGATACATTGCATTACCATACATTCTGTTACATTGCATTACCTTACATTCTGTTACATTATATTACCTTACATTGTGTTACATTGCATTACCTTACATTCTGATAAATTGCATTACCTTTAAGTACATTCTGTTACATTATATTACTTACATTGTGTTACATTGCATTACTTTGAATACTGCATGGTTTACAATATAGTTTTAACGTATATTTAAGCAATTTTGAACTTTGACCAGGACTCACACGTGGACCAGTCCCTACAGTGGGCACCGCATGGACCAGTGCTTCACAGTAGGCACCATGTGGCCCAGTGCTTCACAGTGAGGCACCACATGGCCCAGTGCTTCTCAGTGAGGCACCACGTGGATCAGTGCTTCACAGTGAGGCACCACGTGGCCCAGTGCTTCACAGTGAGGCACCATGTGGCCCAGTGCTTACAGTGAGGCACCACATGGCCCAGTGCTTCACAGTGAGGCACCACGTGGCCCAGTGCTTCAGAGTGAGGAACCACATGGCCCAGTGCTTCACAGTGAAGGGCCCAGTGCTTCAGAGTGAGGCACCACGTGGCCCAGTGCTTCAGAGTGAGGCACCACGTGGACCAGTGCTTCACAGTGAGGGCACCACATGGCCCAGTGCTTCACAGTGAGGCACCACGTGGCCCAGTGCTTCAGAGTGAGGCACCACATGGCCCAGTGCTTACAGTGAGGCACCACGTGGCCCAGTGCTTCAGAGTGAGGCACCACGTGGCCCAGTGCTTCAGAGTGAGGCACCACGTGGACCAGTGCTTACAGTGAGGCACCACGTGGCCCACTGCTTCACAGTGAGGCACCACATGGCCCAGTGCTTCAGAGTGAGGCACCACGTGGCCCAGTGCTTCAGAGTGAGGCACCATGTGGCCCAGTGCTTCAGAGTGAGACACCACATGGCCCAGTGCTTCAGAGTGAGGCACCACGTGGCCCAGTGCTTCAGAGTGAAGGGCCAAGTGCTTCACAGTGAAGGGCCCAGTGCTTCAGAGTGAGGCACAACATAGAAAGACTGTTTGTATGTATGTGATAACAAGAGAAGCGTAAATAGCCAGAGATTACTTGATCTGCTGTTAGGCAGGGGGAGTGGCCACTCACTGTGTGTGTTTGTCCTCGCAAAATATCATCAAGAATGCACACAGTTGTCATCATTGAAACACTCACGTCTCTGACCCTCTCCCACCAGGTGGTGAAGGCCTTGTTGCCAAACCGCTGCGGCTGATCTATGGGAGGAGTCTCATCTACCCACCGGGATAGGGTGTCCAACAGAGCCAGCAACTTGTCTATGATCTGGAAACATAATAGCTAACTTGGAACATGTCCCAACCACAACTTAGTATGTATATACTCTACGCAAGGAACCTTCCTTGTCCTGGCTAGCAACACTGCCTTATCCTGGCTAGCAACCCTGCCTTATCCTGGCTAGCAACACTGCCTTATCCTGGCTAGCAACACTGCCTTATCCTGGCTAGCAACACTGCCTTATCCTGACTAGCAACACTGCCTTATCCTGACTAGCAACATTGCCTTATCCCTTATCCTGGCTAGCAACACTGCCTTGCCATGGCTAGCAACACTGCCTCGCCATGGCTAGCAACACTGCCTTATCCTGGCTAGCAACACTGCCTTGCCATGGCTAGCAACACTGCCTTGCCATAGCTAGCAACCCTGCCTTATCCTGGCTAGCAACACTGCCTTATCCTGGCTAGCAACCCTGCCTTATCCTGACTAGCAACACTGCCTTGCCATGGCTAGCAACACTGCTTATCCTGGCTAGCAACCCTGCCTTATCCTGGCTAGCAACACTGCTTATCCTGCCTAGCAACCCTCCTTATCCTGACTAGCAACACTGCCTTGCCATGGCTAGCAACACTGCCTTATCCTGGCTAGCAACACTGCCTTATCCTGACTAGCAACACTGCCTTGCCATGGCTAGCAACCCTGCCTTATCCTGGCTAGCAACACTGCTTATCCTGGCTAGCAACACTGCCTTGCCATGGCTAGCAACACTGCCTTATCCTGGCTAGCAACACTGCCTTGCCATGGCTAGCAACACTGCCTTATCCTGGCTAGCAACACTGCCTTATCCTGGCTAGCAATGGCTAGCAACACTGCCTTATCCTGGCTAGCAACCCTACCTTATCCTGGCTAGCAACCCTGCCTTGCACTGACTAGCAAACCCTGCCTTGCACTGACTAGCAAACCCTGCGCCTTGCACTGGCTAGCAACCCTGCCTTATCCTGGCTAGCAACACTGCTTATCCTGGCTAGCAACACTGCCTTGCCATGGCTAGCAACACTGCCTTATCCTGACTAGCAAACCCTGCCTTGGCCAGGCTAGCAACCCTGCCTTGCCCTGACTAGCTAGCAACCCTGCCTTGCCCTGACTAGCAATCCTGCCTTGGCCAGGCTAGCAACCCTGCCTTGCACTGGCTAGCAACCCTGCCTTGCCCTGACTAGCAATCCTGCCTTGGCCAGGCTAGCAACACTGCCTTGCCCTGACTAGCAACCCTGCAGGCTAGCAACACTGCCTTATCCTGGCTAGCAACACTGCCTTGCACTGACTAGCAACTGCCTTGGCCAGGCTAGCAACCCTGCCTTGGCCAGGCTAGCAACCCTGCCTTGCACTGACTAGCAACCCTACCTTGCACTGACTAGCAAACCCTGCCCTGAACTGACTAGCAAACCCTGCCTTGGCCAGGCTAGCAACCCTGCCTTGCACTGACTAGCAAACCCTGCCTTGGCCAGGCTAGCAACCCTGCCTTGCACCGACTAGCAACCCTGCCTTGGCCAGGCTAGCAACCCTGCCTTACACTGACTAGCAACCCTGCCTTGGCCAGGCTAGCAACCCTGCCTTGCACTGACTAGCAACCCTACCTTGCCTGTATATGCTATCACATAATAACTTGTGCACAACTGATTAATTTTGGTATGCAAAGTTCTATTGGCAAACCCTGACCTCTCTCTCTCTCTCATACACACACACACACACATGCACACACACAACATACATACATGTACATGCACACAACATATGCATCCACCCCACCCACTCACCCCTACACACCTTCACCACCCAACACATTCACTCCCCCCTCCTCCCCCCCCCCCCCCCCCCCCCACACACCCCTCTCACATACACACACAGACCTATGTTCACTCACACAAGGCAAAATCCGAACGAACTGTATGCTGAGATAGATTCATAGCTAAACATCAGCTTCACAATGGTTATCCCTCCTCCTACCACTATAACTACTACTGTGCCACATCAGCCAAATACTATTTATGCACATCAGCAAATGTGACACACTTACAGGAGAAGCAGGCAAGTCATCATTAATCTTCTTGCCTATCACAGCCTCATTCAGAATTTGAATAAACCCCAACAGCTCACTGTAGGCCTGCAGCACATGGTTATACTCAATGCAAGTGCTACGAAGTCAACGCACATGCCAATTCAGTGCATACCTGACTCTTCGTCCATCTCTCCATGTCTCCGGGGTTCTTTATGACACGGTCGGGGGCACTATAGGCAACCTTCTTCACACTCCGCTGCTCAGTACTCGTAGCTCCCTCCTCAGTACTCGTAGCTCCCTCCATTACGTCCGTAACTAGACCCTTTACCAAACGCTACTGGGGATATGGCCATCTGTCTACAATGAGTTAAAAATCAATGACTCGCTTAGTTGGCCAGCGAGTTGGGGAAAACCTGGTCTGCAATGGCTGCGTCTATGTATAATCGTACGTTCACGGTAAAAAAAAAAGAGTCTAGAAATAATAATAATAATAATAATATTGACTTTTACAACCTTTGACAAAAATGAGTTGTGTACAGTAGACTGAAAATCCACTACATTTAGTACATGGACAAACACAATGAAATGTACATATTGATTAGGACAAAAGTTTGCGTGGAAGTTAGACCACATGAACAACAGTATCTGTCGCTTGAGTGTCAGAAATGGGAGAGAGAGGTCCATGCCTGGCAGCCTGTTCCACAGTTTAACTACACGGCTGAAGTACAAGTGCCTAGTTGCTGTTGTTCTCCTATAGTTTACTGTAAGTTTATTGAAGGTTGATGAACGAGTAGATGAATGAGTGAAGGAAATGTAATCCAGGATTCGGAAGTTTTCCGGAGGATGTTGGATGTTCTAGTCAGAAATAGGATGTCAAGTAGTTCAAAATAATACATCAGGGGCAGCAGATTAAGTGAGGTGAGACAATGTTTATAGTCACTGATGTAATGGTTCAGTATATATTTGGTTGCTCGCCTTTGTACTACTCTCCAATTTATTTATGAGCCGAGGTCTCCAGATTTGTGAGCAATGCAACAGCCTGGACCTCACAAGTGATATATACAGTGATTTCTTTGCCTCCTTTGGTGATGAAATCGGGAAACATCGCCTAATGAAGTTTAAGGAGTTATAAGCACTTTGGCAAATGCTAGAGTAATGTTTGTGCCAAGACAGACTGCTGTCAACTACCACACCTAAGTCACGCTGGCTGTTTGAAGGTAAGATAGTGCCGTCTCTGAGGGTATAAGAAGGTGTCTCCCCTACTAAATAATGGAGCACTTCGAGTGGTTGAGAGACAGGTGCCACTTTGCATACCAATCGTCAAGGAATTTATATCAACTTGAAGCACCAAACTGGTTGCTTCATTGGAGTCTTCATCAGACTCCAATGAAGCAACCAGTTTGGTGTCATCAGCAAATAGGTATGATGATGCAAATGTTGATAGGTTCGGGTTATCATTTACATAGAGAATGAACAGGAGAGGACCCAGTATACTCCCCTGTGGCACACCTGAGGCAACTTTCCAAGTGACGCGATGAGGTGTTGCTGATGGAGACATGAGTTCTGTTTGACAAATATGATTTGAACCATTTCCACAAGGATCCTGTAATTCCATAGCCCCATAACTTATAGAGCAGTTCCTGATGAGGTATGGTGTCAAAAGCTTTGCTGAAATCTAAAAAGATTACATCACAAATTCTTTTCTCTTCAATTGCTTCAAATACTTTTTTATAAGATTGAAGGAGTTGTGAGAGGCAAGCTATTTGACAGAAATCCAAATTGTTTGTTACTGACCTTTGGTCATAAAAAGGGTAAAATATTTGGTCATAAAAAGGGTAAAATATTTTTGTATATGATTGCTTCCAAAACCTTTGAGAGGATGCAAAGTAAGGAGATGGGTCTATAGTTTGTAAATAGACAATGATCCCCCTTCTTGAATATTGGGATTATCTTGTGCACCTTCCATTCCTTGGGTAGGCAGCTTGATTTCATACATGATGAAAAAAATTCGGCTATAGGATAGGCAGTAACACCTGCACTGTGTTTCAAAATGTAAGGGCTTACATCGTCACAACCATAGGCTTTGCTCGGGTCTAGGTTTGTTAGAGCTTGATATACTTCTGATGAAGATATTTCAATGAAGTTTAACTGAGAGCTTGGTGTGGGTAGTACGTCGATTGAAGGTAAAACAAAGGAACTTATTGTGTAGACTGAGTTGAAATAGCTTCAGCTTTGTCATTGGAGGAATTAACGCAAGGCATTGTGTGGCAAGTGAATGTAAAAACATCAAGATCACATTCTCTAAGTATTGTCCTACTTCAAGCATAGCTGCAGGCCTAACACTATACATTGATCTGTAAATTATTGATGTCATCTGTATCGGAGGAGTAGGCAAGAGGAGTATCCTCACCTTTCAAGGAGTACCACCTCTCAATTGGATCATTTTCCATTTTAGAAACAAAATCCTTTGTCTGTGACGATTATTTCCATTTTAGCAAACTTGTACTTATCTGGCTGGAGTGTGTTGATGAATCGAGTGACTAAGTAAGAATGAAACTACACCCCTGGGAAGCTTGTCCACGTGGGCTGCCGTGCTTCTCCCGCGTGGGCTGCCGTGCTTCTCCCGCGTGGGCTGCCGTGCTTCTCCCGCGTGGGCTGCCGTGCTTCTCCCACGTGGGCTGCCGTGCTTCTCCCACGTGGGCTGCAGTGCTTCTCATAATCCATAAAACTTTCTTTTTTTTATCAATACAAATGTAATTGATTTCTGAAGTCAGACTGTATGATATTATAATTCGTGTTCTAATGTTGGGGTGGGACACAACCCTCAGAGCAAGCCAGGGCTATGTCTGCATCTTTGATGGGGGGATGTCTCAAAGATCTGCTTCCTCTAATACACATCACAGCAGATCTGAGGATGGCAAATGATATTTTACATCTGAGCCACCTCATGAGTGTGCATACTCCTCATTGCGCTTGGTGGCAAGCATATCAGCTAGGCGCTTGTAAAAAGTTTGTCCTTCTCTCCCCATGCCACCTGTTGTTGAGAACACCAGTGGGGTGAATACACCATGTTCCACATCTCAAACTCGTTGCCCACATGCCCTCTTTTTATCATTTTCATGCCTCTTATATACGGCTGAAAGTCTTCCTGAACGGTTGCTGGGATCGTTGGGGTGAAACACCCTGACATCATCCTGGCGATTGTTCCAGAAGCCTCTCGCACGTATATCTAAACGTGCCCCATCATCAGTGATGTTAGAAGCAAGTCGCATACTCTCCCCTGACAGTGGTTGGCATACTCTCCCCTGACAGTGGTTGGCATACTCTCCCCTGACAGTGGTTGGCATACTCTCCCCTGACAGTGGTTGGCATACTCTCCCCTGACAGTGGTTGGCATACTCTCCCCTGACAGTGGTTGGCATACTCTCCCCTGACAGTGGTTGTAGGTTCGGTTGCTACATTTGAGCACACCTCAGTCAAGAGTGATTCTGTAATATCCCTGATCTGATTGTGACGAATGGCAGGGAAACCCCCCATGTGACAAACCATGGCATGGTCAGGTGAGAGTGCATTGCCACAGTTGCAGAGCCTTGGTGTATTGGATAGGGTCCATCCATAGCGCAAGCATAGTGCATCTCTAAAGTCTCCCTTATGCAGGAGGAAATCTTGGTCATCCAGAGGTAGCACAGAGAGCCATGATGATGACCCACGTTCTTTGGCTAAATCCACATATCGTTTCAACTGTATAGGCAACTTGTGATATATTTCATTCGCCCGATCTTCACTGTCTTTGCGATTGGAACATCTGATTTCTTGCTTGATAGTCAACATGTCAATGGCCTCATCGTTCTGGATGGTATCCGGGGAGATTATGCGGGTCACCAAGGGGGAAGTTAACTTCTCTGATGCTTGGGATTTCTCCCACGCGGGCTGCGGTGCTTCTTTCTCCCACGCGGGCTGCCGTGCTTCTCCCACGCGGGCTGCCGTGCTTCTCCCACGCGGGCTGCCGTGCTTCTTTTTTTTTTCTTCTTTTTTTTTGCAAGAATAATAAAAATTAATAGATGGGCCATTAATTAGGTTCCATTAACACCTGGTTGTTAATAATAATAATTATTATAATTATTATTTTAATGATGTAGAGTTATGATAATTAAATGAGCTGTGGGATGCGGCCCTCTGCTGTTGCCAGGGTTACATCCACATCTTTGACTGGGTTTCTAGCAGATGATCTGCTGCCACGAATACACATAATTGAAGACCTTAACGCTGCAAAAGACATTCTGCATCTTAGCCAACTCATCAAAACAGAATAAGGCTTCTGCCTCTTGTGCGATAGCTTGTCTGCCAATCTTTTATAAAAAGTCGTTGCTTCCCGACCCATTCCTCCCGTGGATGACAAAACTAGGGGTGTAAAAACACCATGTTCTATCTCTCGGACACGCTGGCCATACGCTCTCTTCTTGGCATCTTCATGCCTTTTGTATGCACCTGAGATGGTTCCTGAACGGTTGCTGGATGCATTGGGGTAAAATACCCTAACATCAAAATAAACATCCTGTGCAGCGTTCCAGAATCCCCTTGCTCTGATGTCCAGTCTTGCCTCATCATCTGTGATTGCGGAGCGAAGGAACATGGTCTCACCATTAAGTGGTTGCAGGTGTGGTTCGGTGGCGACATTATGGCATACTTCTGTGAGTAGCTTAGCTGTGATGTCACGGATTTCATTGTGACGGTGAGTTGGAAAACCTCCCATGTGGCATACCATTGCATGGTCGGTTGAAAAGGCAGAGCCACAACTGCAAACTGATGGCATGTTTGGTGGATTCCAGCCGTATCTGAGGCATAGTGCATATCTGAACTCGCCTTTGTGTAAAAAAAAATCTTGATCTTCTAGTGGAAGGACTGACAGCCATGATGATGTGCCTTTTTCTTTGGCAAGATCTACACATCTCTTCATCTTAACTGACAATCGGTTGTAGACCTCTTTTGCCTCACTTTCCATTCTCTCGCGGTTAGACTTTGTAATCATTTTCTTGATATCCATAATTTCACAAAGATCAATTTCATTTTCAAGATCCTGATTATTGATTTTAACCACAAGAGGAGCGGTAAGTTTTTCTGAAGCTTCGAAAGCGTTTGGAGAGTTTGAAGCTGGATCAATTAGACCCAGACCACCAAGTCTAACCGGAAGGGCAAATAGATCTCTCTCTTCATTAGAACAAGATGGACGACCTGTGAGGGCTGGAATTAACAGGTGGTGAATGGCATCCTCTACTGGTTGGAGTAGGGCAGAGACGTCAGGAAGGGTGCGTGACAAATACATCCAACGGCTGCAGAGACCATGAGTGAAGGCAGTGTATGCTGGATGTGGTTGAGTGGTTGCGATTTTTGCAAGCTCTTTGATCTCATTAGTCCATCCATGATGCACCTTATCACCAACATACTTTTCAGCAAATGACCTTGAACCAATTGCTGCACCAAGATGACGTTTCCCACTGGTCGAGATATTGACACCAGTACCTGCAAACAATTTTCTTGCCTCCTCTTCATGCTGCTCTTTGATTATCAGATGAGTTTTGGTAGCATTAGGATTATATCCATATTTTTCCACATGTAGCTGTAAGCTTTCCCAAAACTCCTTTAGCTCTTTATAGGAGCCAGCAGCGGTGGCATCATCGGCATACCATACCTGTTTCACTTTTGGATTGTCAGACTTCTCCCACGCGGGCTGCCGTGATTTTTCTAACGGTCACTCTTTTTATAACAGGAAACACTATAGACCAAAAGTTATTTAAGTAGCGACTACAGAGTACATTTGCCTAATAACTTTTTGAATGAGGATCAAGAAAATTTTCAACTAATGTCTGAAGGAAGTGCGTTCCATAGATGAATGGCTGATGGGAAGAATGAGTTTGCATGTGATGTACGTGCAAAAGGTTGAACTAGAGAGGAGTTTATTGGTAGAATGAACTCGATGATTTACTTGCTGAGCCTGTTAAGCCATCACATAATATTATAGCACAGTGTGGAACTATTTAGTGGAGTAGTGTCCATCAGGTACCCCTGCCCATGGAGTCTGCAAGATCCCTCCTCATCTTCCTTGAGGACAACTCTTGCTGTGCACGCATTCCCAGCTGGTTCGACTCCATGGCCATCATGCCAAGGGTGGCAGTGTCAAGTGACCCAATTTCGTCTTTCTCTGCAGTCTGGCAGTACTCCAGAAGGGCCCTTGATGACCGGTTCCCTGGCAGGCCATTGTACTGCACTATTTCTTCCCACTGCGTTGGGCCCCTTGCCCCCTTCTCCATGTAGAGAGTGGCTACTTGCATGAGGTGAACTGAGTCATTTTTTAGCAAGAGCAGCGCATAGAGGTACTTCATCCCGATTGTGCAGAAGATGGCTACTCTCCCTGGCATCCCAAATGACTTCCCAAGAGAAGGGACTATCCCGAAGTCGCTGTCAAGGTTTTTGTAGGCACAACATGCTGCCAGACGGGAGAAGGTCAGGTCGTCACTAAATATTGCACCTTTCACTCCAGTCCGGATAAGGAAGGACCTCTTTGCAATGTTCAGGGTGATGTGATGAGGCATGGCACCTTTCGCAGAGGGAAGCTGCTTTATAATAGTGGCTTTTATCATCTTCCCTTTCACTAAGATCGCCTTACATACTTCCTTTGACAGCCTGTCCTTTATCGAGTCATATAATGCCTCGATGTCGCAGCCGATGTCCTCATCTTTTTCCTCATCGATCTTGACAGTAATATAGGATTGCTCATACCCGGCCTGCTCCCTCGATTCGGCATGCTTATCCCCGCTGCTTGCCGGGAAAAAATCCTCACTTCCCCTGTGGTCGTCCTCATGCGTCATCCTCTTAGCTGAGTACGGAGCCCGTCAATAAATCTCCTCTCACAACCTAGAAAATTTAACTGAGAGATCTGCACAGAAGTCAGCGGCACCTGAAGCCCGTCAATAAATCTCCTCTCACAACCTAGAAAATTTAACTGAGAGATCTGCACAGAAGTCAGCGGCACCTGAAGCCCTTTCAGATACTTCAGGTATCCAAGCCACCTCCTCTCGTTTCGGCAGAAGAACTTTGCAGGGTCCCAGTCGTCGTATATACAGAGCCTCCTTATCAAGACGATGATCTCCTCGTGTGCCACACGTTAATGACGAAAGCAATAAATGATAATTGATCACAATATATACACTACACAATAAAGTCACTGTCCATAGATAAAACTAACATATATATATATACACAAAAGAGACCTAACCAAAAATTCAAGCCCGCCCGTCTATCACAGGGGAGCATGAAGGGAGGCGACGGAGCCACATGCTGGCGTTTCCATGCCAAAGGCAGATTGCTAGACGCTGAAATAGATGACGTGTAGCATCAGCTGGAGGAATTCCAAGGCGCTGTCCCTGAAGCCGCCCAATTGCCCTGATGGTCTCCACGCCTTCCTCACTCCAACCCCCCAATGCCTCCATTGCCACAGGGATGAAGTTGACCCCCACTGAGTGGCAGGCACCTGAGTGGGCAGCCAACTTCCTTTTACTGGCAACGGTTAGGGCATGCCCTTGAGAGGTGGCAGCTCCAGTGATGGTCAACTGCTGGAGTGGCGAAATCACCGTGATATCAAGGGCCGCTGGTTGGCCCCTCTTCCAAGTGGGGAGAAAGACGTCGGCAGGACGGCTGGAGGACCCAGGAATTAGGGCCGGCACTTCTTTCCTGGGCGCCAAAGCAGCGGACTGAGCTGCCGAGAAGAGTGCGTCCCTGAGAGAGTCGTGACGGAGTATCCTATCCCCATTGCCTCCACAGCCGACCTGGTGGTCGCCAAAAGGGTCAGCAGTAGCCTGACATATGGGGCATTGAATCCCCTCCTCCACCATCCGAAGACCAAGCCAATATTGGAGGCAAAGGCGAAACTCGGCATCAAAGAGATGGAGACCGAGCGGTATGGACGGGGTAACGTTGAGCCAATCACCTGCATGAGGGATGGAGGTAGATAGAGCCAGGGCCTTTGACCGGGTGTCCGGGGCCTGCACTAGGAGACGATCATAAACTGCTTGATCAATGGCATGTGACAAAGCCTTTTGATTGAGAGGGACATCTACCTCTTGAAGGGTGCCCCAATCCGGCTTATCTGCAGCCAAAGCCAAATCAGCCAAAGCAGGGGCTAGTTGAGGAGGATCACTAGGTAAATGACCAAGGATCCTGGCGACTAGGGTGGTTGAACCTTTCAAAGAGCTAAGGTAGGCACACGTTAATTGAAATGTCAACGCGAGATTATTCAATTCGAATGCGCATCTATTCCCAGAGACCGGGCGTTTAACGTGGGCAATATTTAGTTTTCCTCGTGTTCCAAGAAGTGGATGCTTGATAGACAACTTCTAGGTGCTACTCCTCTCTATGATTACTTACTGGTACTTCATTACTCAAATCTCAAAAGGTTTTTCAAGTATATGAGCTGATAATAATTTTAAAAAGTAAAGCGAAGAACTCTTGTTACCAAGGTGAGTAAGTAACTTTACTTCAGCTAATATAAACCTAGTGGTTTCTTTCATGACTGTTAGATCAAGCTAAATAGTGTATGAATAGTAAATAGTTTAGCTAGCGCATCTAAATAGTGTAGGAATAGTAGCTAGCGTAGCTAAATAGCTAGCTAGCCCACCCTTGTAGCTAACGAGCTAGCGCTTCATGTAGCTAGCTAGCTATCGGACCCAAGTAGCTAACCAGCTAGCGCTCCCATATAGCTAGCTGGCTAAAGCACCCAAGTAGCTAGCAAGCTAGAGCCCCATATAGCTAGTTAGCAGTTAAATGGCTATCTAGCTTAGCTAAATAGCCTTTTCTTTCCTGAGAACACTGTGTGATTTTGTTATATAGTCCTTGCTCACATTCAGTTGTTCACTTATTAATATATTTTACATATAGGATTGCAGCAACATCTGTGATGAAGCAACATCTGTCATGTAATCATAACCATGAAACTAGGATGAAGGTATACTTATATAGATTCAGTCTTCTGTTTTATTTGTCCTCTGTGAGTGGTAGGTGTGGAGTGGAGTGTGTTAGGCAGGCACCACATCTATACAGGGTGAGGTGTCTGGTGCCATCCTGCCATTGCAGAAAGCACAGTCACACCTCTGGCTTCCTCACACTTGGTAATGGTGTCCCTTGCCATTCAGCCTGTTTGCCCTTCAGCTGTTCTTGGGCACACTTCAGCTCGGCATGTGCATTGGTCCTGTCAATGGTAAACTTTAGCATGGTTGGACCAAAGAATAGTTGAAAACAATCTTCTGCACTTTGGCAGGATGGAGGAACATTAGGTCCTGGTTGAAGGATGTATGGGCTACTCTGCAATGTCATCTAGAATTTAAAAAGAAATAATAATGGTTTATATGTAAAGTTTGCTTGATATAAAACATTTGTCTGTGTAATATACCTAATTGTTATTGTTCTTTTATTCCAGGAATGTCATACCTTCCCCAGCAGTTGTCCACATATATTGGCTAGCATCCACACGGCTGGTTCCACTTCCAACTGATCTTCCTCTCCTCTGCTGTCCTCTTCCTGCAGCTCTTCCCTTCCTGCAGCTCTTCCCTTCCTCTGCTGTCCTCTACCTGCAGCTCTTCCCCTACCTGCAGCTCTTCCCCTACCTGCAGCTCTTCCCCTACCTGCAGCTCTTCCCCTACCTGCAGCTCTTCCCCTATTACGATGACCTCCCATTGACATCTGCTGACTAGTCCTATCACTGTATCTCTCCCCCTATTTCCACTTGCTCCAACATCCATACTTGCACTCTCATCCTTGGTCTCATAAAAATTGCTACTCATATCTATTTCATCAACTATTTGAGTCTATGTACAATCTCACCGATGCCATTATCATCAATAACCTCTCTAGTAGAGTCTGGGTATCATAACCACAGGCCATTCATAGCTAACAACCACAAACCGTAGTAAAAAAAACCTTCGTGGTCAAAATGAAGTGGCTGTCAGGATTCGTGACGGTGGTCTACAGGTGACAATTACTACTGTCACGAATACGTGACAATGGTCTTATAGATATGCCTGCGCATGTCACGAATTCGTGACAACGGTCCGCTAAGTGTTAATATTGTGGATTATTTTATTTTATTAATTAAGTACTGTTGACTTCTTTTTTAAATATAGATTGTTATTAGGTTAGTTACTAAATAGTTTCACACTGTGCTGTATTATGTATGTGATGGCCTTAACAGGCTCAGCAATAGCAACATTAAATCATAACAATCTATATTAAAATCAACAGTACTTAATTAATAATAACATCCACAATATTAACCCACTCGCTGGTGTAAGCGTTTATAGACGTCAAAGGCACAAATTTCTCTATAAAACATCGTAGAGAAGTTTTCATTGTACTATAATATTATCATTAAATAGCGCTTACCAAATTAACCGCCGTAAGACTTCCGGTAACTAAGGTAAAGTAATGTTTGAAAGTTGACCATGCAAATGTTTTCCTGGCTAAGTTTAGACGAAGTATTTTCTCGACTTTTTGACGACGATATCGGCTTACCTGGGGATGAAACAAGCGATGAAGGCATACATTCTTACCTTGGGAAGAGCAGGACCGATCCTGAAGCCGTTCGTTCAATTGGTAGAGAGGTGGCGCCTGACTTATTTTCTGGCGAACGCGCTTCTACTGATATGAATGCAATAGAGTGTTCTAGTGATGAGGAAGGCTTTGACAGTGAGTCTAGCCATAGTTTGTTGTGTAGTTTGTATGTAGAGGATGATCTGCAAATGCACTTGACAGTTGTAGCTTGTTTTTCTTGGATAGTTCCTTGGAAATATAATACATGTATAAATTAGAGGGCGGGTATATAGGGGTAAAGTATGGCTTAGTGTTTTATAGCTGGTGTGCTTGTGTTTAGATGAAGAAGCATATTTGGAGTGTGATAGACGTACAGCTCTCTCATTGCGAGTTCGACAACTGTACCTGTACTGTTTCCAGCAATTTCTGCGACTTCAGATATTGCTTTCCCATTGACCCCACTCTCAACCAACCCTCCAATACTAACACAACCTCAATTACAATGTCTAGTGCCATAACTCCTTTGCGACCAGTTACTCGCCATAGACGTGAAGGTAGTCTACGTAGGCCTGTGACTAGAAGGACTTCTACTGGTACTTTTGCTGGTACTTCTGCTGGAACCTCTGGTACTTCTGCTGGTGGTGCTTCCACTCCTGGTACTTCTGCTGCCAGTACTACTGTTCCTCCTGATTCAGTCCACATAGCTCCATTACATGTCCTGCACCTGGTGCACCCATCTGGTAGATACCACTTGGACTCAGTGGATGGTAGTTGGTTAGAAGAGGAGTCATGTGCAACATATTACACATACACAAAGGTACCAGGTCCTACATCTCCAACTGTTATATGTGTTATATTTGTTGTCTTATTCATTGTCTATACATTGTATGTCGCACATTGAAAGGGCATCATGTTGCAGCAACATGCTTGTCTGTGTAGTGTGATTTTTTAATTTTTTTTTGTTATGATATGGTTTTATGTGTGTGTTGTGTGTCGGGCAATATAGCCATACCTCCTCGTGGTGCTCGATGGTAACAAGAGACGCTAGTTCCTTGGCTAAATGGCTATAAGTTATTGAATTATGTTCATTCTCAATAACATTATCCAGCCAAATCCATTATACAGTGTGTCATATATAATATATAATAATAGTCACATTGTGTCAAATAATAAATAATAGCAAAGAATATGTAAACAAATTATATAAGCAATGTTCTTATAATTATTGATTAAATCCATAATCATATTCATACTTTGTGGTCAGTGTCCCCCCCCCCCCCCCCAAATTACCACATGTTTATCAACAATAATGCTATCCCATAATATATGGTTGCTAGGGACTATTGCATTCCTGATTTTATATTAATTTTTTACTGTAGCTGTGTCAATTTCCAACAATTCTCCTCTTATAATTGGATTCACCACATTGTGGTTTGTAACTATGGCAACAGTTGGTAACCACAATGTTGGTTATAACAAGGGCTATTGGATACACTATGGTTGCTATGGACTTTAGTCAACCCTTGTTGAGATAAAAGGGATATGTTCATGCATGTAATTTTTTTATTTTTTTCTTCAAAATAAAGTCACCGGGGAGAGGGTTAAGTTGCGAGTGTCCCGCTGCTCAAGGAGGGGGGGACGGAGGGGACCAAAGATCATTCCTCGGCTCGCCATACAACAGTTCCTTTCTCCTCTGCCACCACTTCCCTACCCAATACATAACACACTCGCCCACCTCCTCCATCACTGCATCACTTACTCCCTCCACATCTTTACCCAAAAGCAATGCCACCTTTCCATCCTTACTCACTCTTCTAAATTCATCCAGCCACTGTCCTGCCCCTACAATTCTGCACACCTCATCCATTAGTACCAGCCGATCCCTCTCAAATTCCCCGCACGTCACCAAGAAATGTTCCACATCTTCCCCTGCTCCACTATCACACATGATACGCCTCTCATCCCTAACTATCCCACATCTCTTCTTATCCTCTAACAACCCAGCTGATGCAGTCCTCAGTCGAAATAGCAACCGCACACCTTCCTGACCATGCATGGACCTCACATACCTCTCCACCCCTGCACCATTCTTTCCTATTTATAAAAAGTCAGCGTACTCTTGCCGTTTAATTCCTCCTCCCGATCTTCTCATTTCCTCTAATGAAAATAATGATGTGACAGGAAGTGCGTCACAAATAGCAAGGCCACTGACAAAGTTATAGAGAAGACGAGAGTTTCAGCATCTGTGGCCTGATGAAGAAGTAACGTCTGCAAGAACCAAGAGCCTCTCATAAGCAACTCTCTTGAAACTTCTGCACTCGTTCTAATTTCTCAACATATTTTTTGAGGTGGGGAACCCAAATGAAGCACACTCAAGATGGGGACGTTCCACCCGCAGTGTGAAGACTTAGGAGTGTGAGCGAGTGTGGAATTCACAGTAAATCATTCCAATATCTTCTTGCTTTTATTGCAGATATTCATTATGAGAGAGGACCATGAGAGGTTGTTGGACAGAGTGACTCCCAGATATTTGTAATCCTCGACTTGGATGAGCATCTCTCCCTCAATAACAAGAGGAACAGCTGGAGCACATGGCCGGCCTTTCTGGAGAATGTTGCAACATTTACTGGTGCTAAGTGCAAGGAAATTGGTTCTGGTCCATGTACAGATGGCGTTGACATCATTTTTAACATACATGAAATCTCTAGGCAACTCTATCGCTTGGTATAATGCTATATCATCAGCATAGACAACAACTTGGCCATTAGAGATGACGCAGTCGACGTCATTACTGCATATTAGGAATAGCAATACAAAGCCCTGAGGAACCTCAGATGTTTCGGGGAGAGATGGGGAGCAAGCCCATTAACAACAGCAAACTGTTCCCGACCCAATTTATGATATCTGGATCCAGATTCAATATAAGGACTTTGTTCAGCAGAGGGGAGTGTGGAATGGAATCAAAGGCTTTGCTTAGATCGAAAAAGATCAAACACGTATCATGACCTTTATCTAAAGATTGAGAGCATGCATTTGTAAATGATAGCATTGCCAGGGGAGAGTCCCCATTGGCATTTTTTTTGTTGAGAAATGAGTGAATATTTCTGGAGGTGCTTTGAAATGAGTTTATGAATGATCCTCTCTATATAGGAGCTTGCTGAAAACTGATAAAATTGATATAGGTCTGTAGTTAGCAGGATTTGTTTTGCTCCCCATTTGGGTATAGGTGACCCTGGCCTGCTTCCAACTGCTAGGTATGGTTCCAGTGCAAATAGAGAGGTTGCTTGGTAATGCTTGGAACAATACTAGGGGCATGGCCTTGAGCATTGTGGTAGATATATTGTCAGCTTTTCCACAAGTCGAGAGCTGTGATTAGGTCATCAACCTGATCCTCTGTGCAGAGTAATTCAGACGGGCAGGTATGGGGATAGTCTGACGGGTATGGGGATAGTCTGACGGGTATGGGGATAGTCTGACGGGTATGGGGATAGTCTGACGGGTATGGGGATAGTCTGACGGGTATGGGGATAGTCTGACGGGTATGGGGATAGTCTGCCGGGTATGGGGATAGTCTGACGGGTATGGGGATAGTCTGACGGGTATGGGGATAGTCTGACGGGTATGGGGATAGTCTGATGGGTATGGGGATAGTCTGACGGGTATGGGGATAGTCTGACGGGTATGGGGATAGTCTGACGGGTATGGGGATAGTCTGACGAGTATGGGGATAGTCTGACGGGTATGGGGATAGTCTGACGGGTATGGGGATAGTCTGACGGTGGGATAGTCTGACGGGTATGGGGATAGTCTGACGGGTATGAGGATAGCCTGACAGGTATGGGGATAGAGTCTGACGGGGTGGATTATCAGGAGCCGTTAAGGTTGTGAAGTTAATGTGAAAGTGCTGATTAAGTAAATGGGCTTTGTCTTCATCAGAGGAGAAGAGGACATCATTGCAAGCAAGTGAAGGTGTGGCCGACTCACATTTGGAGAGCGACTTAATTAATCAATTTCGAACATGTGTTAGTGTCAGCAGAATCAGAATGTGGTCATGAGAGACGTGCTGCTTTGAAAATTCTGATGGCAGAAATAACAGCGCTCCTGACAAGTTTGTATTCTCTTAACCTGCCAGAGTGCTTGTAAGCAGTGGACAAGATGTTCCTTCTGCAGATTGCTTTAAGGATGTCATTGTTTATCCAAGGTAAGCTTCTAGAGATGACAATATCTTCCTTGCGATGCACTTCCCTTAACACCCATAAACTTTTTATGCCAGACATCCCAGAAATCATTTATACCATCAACATCAGACAATATTGACCCCCAAGCAATCTGACCCAGGAGGTCACAAGTTAAATTGAAACTTTGAGGGAGTTGAAACAAAAGCCCGGGCAATGATGGAGTGAGCACTACTCGAGTTAAAGTGCGTGTCATCTTTAACTGCTTGGTAGAGAAGAACTATATAGAAGTAATGGGGAACAACTTTGAAAACAGAGGCTGACTGGCTAGAGGAATCTAATTGAAGCCACCCACCATGATAAAGTTGGAGCAAATGTAAGACTGCGTAGTGTAGGAAAGAGACACCATTACAGCTGGTGGTCGATAAGAAACACGGACACAGAACTCACACACATTATAATCAAGTTGCCAGTGAACAAAATATTGTGTGCAGTGAACTACTGTACATGACATCTCCCCCACCAGGTCTGTTTCAGCAAGCCTAACAACACAGTAGCCATCAAGATGAATTTCACTGGCAGGGAATATATCGCATCTAGCCGTGTTTCTGAAACTCAATTACACGAGGATTATGAACAAGAGTTTCTGCTTGTGGTTATAACCATGTTTGGGATAGAAAGATCTGGCATCATAGTGGGCAGAGAAACACTTTATATTTAAGTTTGGGTTACAAGTAGATATAAGGTGAGGGGTGGGCCATTGGTGTTCAGAAGACAGACATCCACATGGTTGACTGTCAATCTGAAATGCTCTGGCCTTGAAGTGGAGACAAGGAGGGAGGGATCCATCCAAGTTGGTTGCTATGGTAAGTGGGGAGAGGGGGAGAGAACAATTTCACATGTCTTATTATCCAATCCAACTCTGCAGCTTCATGGCAGAGGAGTTTGCATCCTTCCATGCAGTTCATGTGAAGGAGGAGTTTGCATCCTTCCATGCAGCTTCATGGAGGAGGAGTTTGCATCCTTCCATGCAGCTTCATGGAGGAGGAGTTTGCATCCTTACATGCAGCTTCATGGAGGAGTTTGCACCCTTCCATGCAGCTTCATGGCGGAGGAGTTTGCACCCTTCCATGCAGCTTCATGGAGGAGGAGTTTGTATCCTTCCATGCAGCTTCATGGAGGAGGAGTTTGCATCCTTCCATGCAGCTTCATGGAGGAGGAGTTTGACCTTTTGTAGGAATTTTTGTCGTTTGTCTGCCCTAACCTTTACTACGAGTTGAACCGGTTTTCTGTCTCTCTTCTTAGCCCCACATCAGCCAGGGCAATGTTCGGAGTAGATGCTATGCTATTCACTGTTGTGACTATGTCTCCTTCAGCTCCAATTGCTTCATGACATTCACAACAATGTTCTTACTTCGGTGTTGACTAGCTCTCTCTTCTCCTTTCAAGGTTTTCTGAAGTGTGGTCATGCCAGGCCCTGGCCCTTTGGTATTCCTGGAAAATAGTTCTTTGTTGGGCCAGGTGCCTCAGTTACGTCTTGCTTGGTTTTGGTCTCTATCTCTCTCATATCCTTTTCCAGGTGAGCCACATCTTTTCTAAGATTATTTGAGTTATTTATCATCTCCCTGAGCTCGTCTTCCAAACTCTTCACTTGCACTTCCAAAGTCTTCACTCTCATATCACGTTGTTCTTTTTCTTTCTTCCATTTTGCATATATACAGAAATTGCCGTTGCCTTCATGACCATACCCTTCTTAGGAAGGCTCAACCATATCCATACTCCACATTTCTGAGCCCATTCAACTTCCCGCTCCTCTCTGGCCATTACAATAATCTGCTCCTAGGTGTGAAGAAGTGTGAAAGCTCTCGATTTCTCCCTCCTAAACAACAAATCTGCCTATTGGAGTTTGCACAGAAGCTGTATGGTGGACAGAGATCTCCACAGTGATGATGGAAGGACGTGGTGGTGGCATTAGCGATTATAAGAGGACCACCTTATGTTTATCAATTGGGAACGGTACAACTTTGCTCGGGGTGCACCTGGCAACTGAATTGCGCTTAAAAATAATGGCAACTTTTTTTCCTTCTTTTTTTTCTTTCTTTTTTTCTCTTTTTCCTTCACAATATTATCATGGAATTAGATGAATTGTCAGTACATATAGAGACAAATTGACAAGATGGTGATAATAAAGTTGGTCAGCCAATTTAGTGAAGAGGCTGCCATAACATGCAATTTAAAAGAAGAAAGAGGAAGATAGTCTAGTTAACAAATATTTATGTGTGGTGTGTGAACAGCTTGTACAGGGACATAAGTAGTGGAATGAACATGGGCTTGCATGCAAAAAGTTGCTGATAAAATGATCCCATAGGATCTCCCTTAGTTGAGCTTTGATTTTACTCAGATTTAGGTCCATAGGCTGGCGGGAGAGAGTTTCCCAATCTTGGCAACCTATTGAAGTACGAGTGGTGTGAGATACTGGAGGAAGAATGCTTGTGCTGCATACGCATTTTCGAAGCTGATCTAGTCGCATTTTGGCTGAATGATATGTACTCTTTTATATCAAAATGCTTAGCTGGTGACTTCAGGCTCTCAATACAGAATATTACATCACGTAACTCAAATTCACACATGAGAGGGAGCATATCTAAAGTAACCAGCCTTGATCTATAATCAGATTCAAAGTCCATCAAGATGAATTTTGTTGCTCGCCTCTGTATTTTTTTTGCTTGACAATGTCCTTAATTTGGTGAGGTCTCCACAGTGGTGAGCAATATAGGAGTTGAGTACGAATGAGTGTTGTGTAGAGTTTCTTCCGTGCAAGCACTGAACCTCCTGAGCCGAAAGTGCGTCGTAATAAACCTATTAGCTTGTAAGCTCTTGCAGCTAATTTGATCACACCAAAGATCTAAGTGGAATACCCCTGAACTCAAACATCAATTAAATTGCCTCAATTCACTGAGAAGGAAATGCAATTTGCGTCCTTCCCCAAGCAACCTGCTGAAGCTTCATACTTTTGAAGAGATTGTTAAGTCCTCCATCTTAAATGCTAAAGCAGCTTTGGACACAAATCTGATAAAAACTTCTCACTAAAAACAAATCCAAGTGCTCTAGTTATATCAATCGTATAACCAGAACAACTCTGGGACTACAGCAAAACTTTTGATAGTGTTCTTCATTAAGAGCTTCTTTTCAAACTGTGGTGTTCTAGTATACAGGAGAGCTGTGGCATGGTTCAGAGGATACCTTGATTCTCACTGGCAAATGGTATCACTAAACACTCAGATCTTCTTCCAGTCAGTTCCGGTGTTCCGCAAGGCAGCATTCTTGGTCTGTTACTATTTTTGATTTACATAAATGACATTCGAACCACCATTTCTCTACTCTTACATGCTGATGATTCCAAGTGTTTTAAAGGCAGTTTCAAGGCAGTTTCTGATGTATCCCTTCTTTCAAAATGATTTATCCTCACTCCTCGCAAAATGGTCGACTGATGGGCATCTCTCTTTTAACTTCGAAAAGGTTTGCCTTTTGAAGATTTTCTCAAAAGTGCCTGCTGTTCACTCGAAATACTTTTTGGATGATATTTGCAACAAAAATAGTGTTGCAGATCTCCTGTAGGTAATCTGTAGGTGCAATTATTTCAAGTGACCAAACATGGAGCCATCATGTGTCAAACATCCTCTCAAGAGTCTATCGGACTTTGAGCCTTCTACGTCGAACTTTCAATCATTTGTGACTCGATTAGTGCCAAAAAGTAACTTTTCATGTCTCTTGTTAAGTCCCAACTCACTTATTGTTCTTCTGTCTGGCATCCTCACCTGAAGGAACATTCTATTCCTCTAATGACTACAAATCTGACTACAAGTCTCACCTATTGAGTTTAAACATTCTTCACTTAGTGATGATTCTTGAACTAAATGACTCTCAATGAACTGTCAGTTGACATATATAATAATCACCTTCTCAATAATTAACTTCAAATTGTATTCACACGTTGTTTCTGCGTCTCCTATCACTCCCTCCTCTCTGCCAACTTCCTCCATCTCAAGTCCCCTCACAGCACTGCCTCTCCTGGAACATGCTGCTGAAGTGTGGCTGACAGGAGGACAGATGCTTGTAGGAAATTAGAGTCAGCTCAGTTGAGAGTTGGAAGAAACCTATTAGGGGCTCCCACACCATCCTATATACCTCCATTTATTTTAACAACAATATTGCCACTAGCACATGCAATGGTACCAACAGCATTGAACAATAGTCCTCTGAATCTTCATATTTACCATAATTATTTATTCACTATATAGAAGTTGATAAAATAACTCGGTACTGAGCTGGAACCCGTTAATGACACTGTGCTATTCAAGATGTGCTGTATATATATATAGCAGGAATACTAGTGAGTGGGCACAATCCAAGATGGACATGTCTTCTACAAAAAGAATGAAAATAATTTTGTCTAGAATTTCATCCGCAGGTGACAATAACCGTCAGATGGATGATGCCAATTACACAAGAGCGATGATCGACTCGTTTTTGTGCATTTAGTTCACATGACCAGTCTCAACGAACTTGGCAGTCCTGCCGGGTGGTCAAGCATCCAGTAAATTTTTGAGCGAGTCTTTCTCGTAGGAATAAAAATGTCCACGAGGCAAAGTACATGCTACATAAAATGACCACTGCAACTTCTACCGCAAATTTTCGTTGGAAACCCTTGGTAACCAAATCAAAACTCTTGAAAGCATCGTGATAGTCATAATGCTGTGTGGAATGTAAGACTTTGCACTCCGTGGGCACCAAGATGATAAGTTGGACAGAGCTGAAGCCTACTTTATTGAGCTCATTTGTTGTGCAGCGCTCTCTGCAGGAATTCTCAGAGCAGCACTGAAGGGAACACCCACACAAGCCGACAAGAACTTAGTTAACTGTAGTTAAGGGTGTAGCTACAGTAGGAGGCTCTGTCATCAACATCTCTCTCTATTGGCTGCATGCATCAACCATCCTCCCTATTTATGCCAGTTCTCTGTGCATAGAGAGTAGCATGTGTGTTCTTACCTTACCAAGACTGATAATTGGTCCAAAATAGAAACAAAATTATTTCGGATTAAAACCCGTGCCTTGGGTGGTCCTTCAAGCACATAAGTTGGGTCCGGATTGGCCCGTGCCTTGGGTGGTCCATTAAGCACATAAGTTGGGTCCGGATTGACCCGTGCCTTGGGTGGTCCTTCAAGCACATAAGTTTGTCCGGATTGGCCCGTGCCTTGAGTGGTCCTTCAAGCACGTAAGTTTGTCCGGATTGGCCCGTGCCTTGGGTGGTCCCTCAAGCACATAAGTTGGGTCCGGATTGGCCCGTGCCTTGGATGGTCCATCAAGCACATAAGTTGGGTCCGGATTGGTCCGTGCCTTGGGTGGTCCATCAAGCACATAAGTTGGGTCCGGATTGGTCCGTGCCCTTGGGTGGTCCCTCAAGCACATAAGTTGGGTCCAGATTGGCCCGTGCCTTGGGTGGTCCCTCAAGCACATAAGTTGGGTCCGGATTGGCCCGTGCCTTGGATGGTCCCTCAAGCACATAAGTTGGGTCCGGATTGGCCCGTGCCTTGGATGGTCCATCAAGCACATAAGTTGGGTCCAGATTGATCCGTGCCTTGGGTGGTCCCTCAAGCACATAAGTTTGTCCGGATTGGCCCGTGCCTTGGGTGGTCCCTCAAGCACATAAGTTGGGTCCGGATTGGCCCGTGCCTTGGATGGTCCATCAAGCACATAAGTTGGGTCCGGATTGGTCCGTGCCTTGGGTGGTCCATCAAGCACATAAGTTGGGTCCGGATTGGTCCGTGCCTTGGGTGGTCCCTCAAGCACATAAGTTGGGTCCGGATTGGCCCATGTCTTGGGTGGTCCCTCAAGCACATAAGTTGGGTCCGGATTGGCCCGTGCCTTGGATGGTCCCTCAAGCACATAAGTTGGGTCCGGATTGGCCCGTGCCTTGGATGGTCCATCAAGCACATAAGTTTGGCTCGCGAGGTCTCGAGTTATAATCTAATACAAACATTTTGCACTTTATATTATATTTGTACACTATTCATGAAAATACATTAAAAAACGAGACAGAGGCCAGCACTCTATACGTGTTATACGTGTTATATGTTACAGAGCCAATTAAATATCTGTTAGATGTTGACCATGGGCTTCAGATCCTTGAGCTGGCGGAGAAACTCGTTAGGAGCAAGGATAGAGGTGGACCCTGAACACACACACACACACACACATGTGTACCAACAATGAGTATCACCATCACATCATAAAATATGTTGCCTCCAAGCAATAATAATGTTGTACAAAGCTTTATGCCAATGTTGCAACTAACTACTTGGCTCTTCATCAGCAAATGATGAACACATTTACACTTACTGGCAATGTGTTCCACATCAAATCATGCGACTCATCACTTTCTGAATGTTAGGTATAGGCATAGTAGATAATGATGGGCGTGGTTTCATGTGTTGGTCTCGGAAGTGAACACCACCAATCAGGTACTCCAGCCCTAAGCCTTGCACGTGCAGAGCCTCCTTCAAAAACGACTCCCTCCATTTCCTGACTCTATCAATCACCTGACCACCTCTATTACCTGACTCTATCAGTCACCTGACCACCTCTATTACTCTATCAGTCACCTGACCACCTCTATTACCTGACTCCCTCCATTTCCTGACCCTATCAATCTCTTGATTTCCTCCATTTCCTGGTTCTATCAATCACCTGACTCCCACCATTTCCTGACTCTATCAATCTCCTGACTTCCTCCATTTCCTGACTCCATCGGTCACCTGACCACCTCTATTACCTGACTCCCTCCATTTCCTGACTCTATCAATCACCGAGGCACTGCACATCCATTTTACACCTAAGAATCATCACTTTAATAGAGGCACAGGGCACAGGGCCAGAGTTGGATCCCACTATATATCAAGATAAGATACATGCGAAACCACACCCACTATTAATGTGATGTCACTGCTTATACACTACAGCATTCACACAAGTCATAAATCACATGCATTTGGTGTGAAACATGTTGCCAGTGAGTATAAATGGTGTGAAACATGTTGCAAGTGAGTGTAAATGGTGTGAAATATGTTGCCAGTGAATATAAATGGTTGATTCATTTGCTGGTGAAGACGGTAGCATTTGGTTGCGTATGAAAACTTGCTAAAGGTGACCTTTTTGCATTCACAAATTATTGCTGTTGCTATCCTACCAATAATGTTGCTGTTATTGCTATCTACCAATAATTAGCTATCCTACCAATAATGTTGTTGTTGTTGCTATCCTACCAATAATGTTGCTGTTGTTGCTATCCTACCAATAATGTTGTTGTTGTTGCTATCCTACCAATAATGTTGTTGTTGTTGCTATCCTACCAATAATGTTGCTGTTGTTGCTATCCTACCAATAATGTTGTTGTTGTTGCTATCCTACCAATAACGTTGCTGCTGTTGCTATCCTACCAATAATGTTGCTGTTGTTGCTATCCTACCAATAATGTTGTTGTTGTTGCTATCCTACCAATAATGTTGCTGCTGTTGCTATCCTACCAATAATGTTGGTGCTGTTGCTATCCTACCAATAATGTTGCTGTTGTTGCTATCCTACCAATAATGTTGTTGTTGTTGCTATCCTACCAATAATGTTGCTGCTGTTGCTATCCTACCAATAATGTTGCTGTTGTTGCTATCCTACCAATAATGTTGCTGTTGTTGCTATCCTACCAATAATGTTGCTGCTGTTGCTATCCTACCAATAATGTTGCTGTTGTTGCTATCCTACCAATAATGTTGCTATCCTACCAATAATGTTGTTGCTGTAGCTATCCTACCAATAATGTTGTTGCTGTTGCTATCCGACCAATAATGTTGGTGCTGTTGCTATCCTACCAATAATGTTGCTGTTGTTGCTATCCTACCAATAATGTTGCTGCTGTTGCTATCCTACCAATAATGTTGTTGCTGTTGCTATCCTACCAATAATGTTGTTCGTCTCCTGATGTTCGTCTCCTGATGAAGGCTAGAGCAGCTAGTCAAAACATCGAGAGATTACAATTTCAAGTTGATTATTGAGAAGGTTATTGTTACAGATATTGCTGCTGGGATGGCCTGGTATTGTGACACTCCTCGTGGTTGTACAGCCGTAGCCCTAGCCGTGATAGTGTATTGACTCCCTCAGGGAAGAGCGCAATTATTTTGTAGCCCCTGGCATTGCTAGTGGCACTGCTTTTCCTAATTGTACCTGTGTAGCTTTAGGCTTGTGTGTATTGTTGGATACACTTGGTGTATATGAAGGTATCTCACCATAGCAACAAAGGTATCTCACCATAGAAACAAAGTACAATGTTTCTCACCATAGCGTATCTCACAATAGCAACAAAAATTTGAGCATCAGTTTCCTTTTTAACAAGCAACACACAATTACTGTTTCTTCACCAGAGAAATGGAACTGGAGAATGATTTTTCTGAGCCAGGCTGCCATGTGCTGCATTGCTAATGATGTGCTGGTGCCCACTAATAATATGCTAGGCTGCCATGTGCTGCATTACTAATGATGTGCTGGTGTCTACTAATAATATGCTAGGCTGCCATGTGCTGCATTACTAATGGTGTGCTGGTGTCTACTAATAATATGCTAGGCTGCCATGTGCTGCATTACTAATGATGTGCTGGTGTCCACTAATAATATGCTAGGCTGCCATGTGCTGCATTGCTAATGATGTGCTGGTGTCTACTAATAATATGCTAGGCTGCCATGTGCTGCATTACTAATGATGTGCTGGTGCCTACTAATAATATGCTAGGCTGCCATGTGCTGCATTACTAATGATGTGCTGGTGCCTACTAATAATATGCTAGGCTGCCATGTGCTGCATTACTAATGATGTGCTGGTGCCTACTAATAATATGCTAGGCTGCCATGTGCTGCATTACTAATGATGTGCTGGTGCCTACTAATAATATGCTAGGCTGCCATGTGCTGCATTACTAATGATGTGCTGGTGTCTACTAATAATATGCTAGGCTGCCATGTGCTGCATTACTAATGATGTGCTGGTGCCTACTAATAATATGCTAGGCTGCCATGTGCTGCATACTAATGATGTGCTGGTGCCTACTAATAATATGCTAGGCTGCCATGTGCTGCATTACTAATGATGTGCTGGTGTCTACTAATAATATGCTAGGCTGCCATGTGCTGCATTACTAATGATGTGCTGGTGTCTACTAATAATATGCTAGGCTGCCATGTGCTGCATTACTAATGATGTGCTGGTGTCTACTAATAATATGCTAGGCTGCCATGTGCTGCATTACTAATGATGTGCTGGTGTCTACTAATAATATGCTAGGCTGCCATGTGCTGCATTACTAATGATGTGCTGGTGTCTACTAATAATATGCTAGGCTGCCATGTGCTGCATTACTAATGATGTGCTGGTGTCTACTAATAATATGCTAGGCTGCCATGTGCTGCATTACTAATGATGTGCTTGTGTCTACTAATAATATGCTAGGCTGCCATGTGCTGCATTGCTAATGATGTGCTGGTGCCTACTAATAATATGCTAGGCTGCCATGTGCTGCATTACTAATGATGTGCTTGTGTCTACTAATAATATGCTAGGCTGCCATGTGCTGCATTGCTAATGATGTGCTGGTGCCTACTAATAATATGCTAGGCTGCCATGTGCTGCATTACTAATGATGTGCTGGTGCCTACTAATAATATGCTAGGCTGCCATGTGCTGCATTACTAATGATGTGCTGGTGCCTACTAATAATATGCTAGGCTGCCATGTGCTGCATTGCTAATGATGTGCTGGTGTCTACTAATAATATGCCAGGCTGCCATGTGCTGCATTACTAATGATGTGCTGGTGTCTACTAATAATATGCTAGGCTGCCATGTGCTGCATTGCTAATGATGTGCTGGTGTCTACTAATAATATGCTAGGCTGCCATGTGCTGCATTACTAATGATGTGCTGGTGCCCACTAATAATATGCTAGGCTGCCATGTGCTGCATTACTAATGATGTGCTGGTGCCCACTAATAATATGCTAGGCTGCCATGTGCTGCATTACTAATGATGTGCTTGTGTCTACTAATAATATGCTAGGCTGCCATGTGCTGCATTACTAATGATGTGCTGGTGCCCACTAATAATATGCTAGGCTGCCATGTGCTGCATTACTAATGATGTGCTGGTGTCCACTAATAATATGCCAGGCTGCCATGTGCTGCATTACTAATGATGTGCTGGTGTCTACTAATAATATGCTAGGCTGCCATGTGCTGCATTACTAATGATGTGCTGGTGCCTACTAATAATATGCTAGGCTGCCATGTGCTGCATTGCTAATGATGTGCTGGTGCCCACTAATAATATGCTAGGCTGCCATGTGCTGCATTACTAATGATGTGCTGGTGTCTACTAATAATATGCTAGGCTGCCATGTGCTGCATTACTAATGATGTGCTGGTGTCTACTAATAATATGCTAGGCTGCCATGTGCTGCATTACTAATGATGTGCTGGTGCCTACTAATAATATGCTAGGCTGCCATGTGCTGCATTACTAATGATGTGCTGGTGTCTACTAATAATATGCTAGGCTGCCATGTGCTGCATTACTAATGATGTGCTGGTGTCTACTAATAATATGCTAGGCTGCCATGTGCTGCATTACTAATGATGTGCTGGTGTCCACTAATAATATGCTAGGCTGCCATGTGCTGCATTACTAATGATGTGCTGGTGTCCACTAATAATATGCTAGGCTGCCATGTGCTGCATTACTAATGATGTGCTGGTGTCTACTAATAATATGCTAGGCTGCCATGTGCTGCATTACTAATGATGTGCTGGTGTCTACTAATAATATGCTAGGCTGCCATGTGCTGCATTACTAATGATGTGCTGGTGTCTACTAATAATATGCTAGGCTGCCATGTGCTGCATTACTAATGATGTGCTGGTGCCTACTAATAATATGCTAGGCTGCCATGTGCTGCATTACTAATGATGTGCTGGTGTCTACTAATAATATGCTAGGCTGCCATGTGCTGCATTACTAATGATGTGCTGGTGCCCACTAATAATATGCTAGGCTGCCATGTGCTGCATTACTAATGATGTGCTGGTGTCTACTAATAATATGCTAGGCTGCCATGTGCTGCATTACTAATGATGTGCTTGTGTTTACTAATAATATGCTAGGCTGCCATGTGCTGCATTACTAATGATGTGCTGGTGTCTACTAATAATATGCTAGGCTGCCATGTGCTGCATTACTAATGATGTGCTGGTGCCCACTAATAATATGCTAGGCTGCCATGTGCTGCATTACTAATGATGTGCTGGTGCCTACTAATAATATGCTAGGCTGCCATGTGCTGCATTGCTAATGATGTGCTGGTGTCTACTAATAATATGCTAGGCTGCCATGTGCTGCATTACTAATGATGTGCTGGTGCCTACTAATAATATGCTAGGCTGCCATGTGCTGCATTACTAATGATGTGCTGGTGTCTACTAATAATATGCTAGGCTGCCATGTGCTGCATTACTAATGATGTGCTGGTGTCTACTAATAATATGCTAGGCTGCCATGTGCTGCATTACTAATGATGTGCTGGTGTCTACTAATAATATGCTAGGCTGCCATGTGCTGCATTACTAATGATGTGCTGGTGTCCACTAATAATATGCTAGGCTGCCATGTGCTGCATTACTAATGATGTGCTGGTGTCTACTAATAATATGCTAGGCTGCCATGTGCTGCATTACTAATGATGTGCTGGTGTCTACTAATAATATGCTAGGCTGCCATGTGCTGCATTACTAATGATGTGCTGGTGTCCACTAATAATATGCTAGGCTGCCATGTGCTGCATTACTAATGATGTGCTGGTGTCTACTATTAATATGCTAGGCTGCCATGTGATGCATTACTAATGATGTGCTGGTGTCTACTAATAATATGCTAGGCTGCCATGTGCTGCATTACTAATGATGTGCTGGTGCCTACTAATAATATGCTAGGCTGCCATGTGCTGCATTGCTAATGATGTGCTGGTGTCTACTAATAATATGCTAGGCTGCCATGTGCTGCATTACTAATGATGTGCTGGTGCCTACTAATAATATGCTAGGCTGCCATGTGCTGCATTACTAATGATGTGCTGGTGTCCACTAATAATATGCTAGGCTGCCATGTGCTGCATTACTAATGATGTGCTGGTGTCTACTAATAATATGCTAGGCTGCCATGTGCTGCATTACTAATGATGTGCTGGTGTCTACTAATAATATGCTAGGCTGCCATGTGCTGCATTACTAATGATGTGCTGGTGTCTACTAATAATATGCTAGGCTGCCATGTGCTGCATTACTAATGATGTGCTGGTGTCTACTAATAATATGCTAGGCTGCCATGTGCTGCATTACTAATGATGTGCTGGTGTCCACTAATAATATGCTAGGCTGCCATGTGCTGCATTACTAATGATGTGCTGGTGCCTACTAATAATATGCTAGGCTGCCATGTGCTGCATTACTAATGATGTGCTGGTGCCTACTAATAATATGCTAGGCTGCCATGTGCTGCATTACTAATGATGTGCTGGTGTCTACTAATAATATGCTAGGCTGCCATGTGCTGCATTACTAATGATGTGCTGGTGCCTACTAATAATATGCTAGGCTGCCATGTGCTGCATTGCTAATGATGTGCTGGTGTCCACTAATAATATGCTAGGCTGCCATGTACTGCATTACTAATGATGTGCTGGTGCCTACTAATAATATGCTAGGCTGCCATGTGCTGCATTACTAATGATGTGCTGGTGCCTACTAATAATATGCTAGGCTGCCATGTGCTGCATTACTAATGATGTGCTGGTGTCTACTAATAATATGCTAGGCTGCCATGTGCTGCATTACTAATGATGTGCTGGTGCCTACTAATAATATGCTAGGCTGCCATGTGCTGCATTACTAATGATGTGCTGGCGCCTACTAATAATATGCTAGGCTGCCATGTGCTGCATTACTAATGATGTGCTGGTGCCTACTAATAATATGCTAGGCTGCCATGTGCTGCATTACTAATGATGTGCTGGTGTCTACTAATAATATGCCAGGCTGCCATGTGCTGCATTACTAATGATGTGCTGGTGCCTACTAATAATATGCTAGGCTGCCATGTGCTGCATTACTAATGATGTGCTGGTGCCTACTAATAATATGCCAGGCTGCCATGTGCTGCATTACTAATGATGTGCTGGTGCCTACTAATAATATGCTAGGCTGCCATGTGCTGCATTACTAATGATGTGCTGGTGTCCACTAATAATATGCTAGGCTGCCATGTGCTGCATTACTAATGATGTGCTGGTGTCCACTAATAATATGCTAGGCTGCCATGTGCTGCATTACTAATGATGTGCTGGTGTCCACTAATAATATGCTAGGCTGCCATGTGCTGCATTACTAATGATGTGCTGGTGTCTACTAATAATATGCTAGGCTACCATGTGCTGCATTACTAATGATGTGCTGGTGTCTACTAATAATATGCTAGGCTGCCATGTGCTGCATTGCTAATGATGTGCTGGTGTCTACTAATAATATGCTAGGCTGCCATGTGCTGCATTACTAATGATGTGCTGGTGTCTACTAATAATATGCTAGGCTGCCATGTGCTGCATTACTAATGATGTGCTGGTGTCTACTAATAATATGCTAGGCTGCCATGTGCTGCATTACTAATGATGTGCTGGTGTCCACTAATAATATGCTAGGCTGCCATGTGCTGCATTGCTAATGATGTGCTGGTGTCCACTAATAATATGCTAGGCTGCCATGTGCTGCATTACTAATGATGTGCTGGTGCCTACTAATAATATGCTAGGCTGCCATGTGCTGCATTACTAATGATGTGCTGGTGCCTACTAATAATATGCTAGGCTGCCATGTGCTGCATTACTAATGATGTGCTAGGCTGCCATGTGCTGCATTACTAATGATGTGCTGGTGCCTACTAATAATATGCTAGGCTGCCATGTGCTGCATTACTAATGATGTGCTGGTGTCTACTAATAATATGCTAGGCTGCCATGTGCTGCATTACTAATGATGTGCTGGTGTCTACTAATAATATGCTAGGCTGCCATGTGCTGCATTACTAATGATGTGCTGGTGTCCACTAATAATATGCTAGGCTGCCATGTGCTGCATTACTAATGATGTGCTGGTGTCTACTATTAATATGCTAGGCTGCCATGTGATGCATTACTAATGATGTGCTGGTGTCTACTAATAATATGCTAGGCTGCCATGTGCTGCATTACTAATGATGTGCTGGTGCCTACTAATAATATGCTAGGCTGCCATGTGCTGCATTGCTAATGATGTGCTGGTGTCTACTAATAATATGCTAGGCTGCCATGTGCTGCATTACTAATGATGTGCTGGTGCCTACTAATAATATGCTAGGCTGCCATGTGCTGCATTACTAATGATGTGCTGGTGTCCACTAATAATATGCTAGGCTGCCATGTGCTGCATTACTAATGATGTGCTGGTGTCTACTAATAATATGCTAGGCTGCCATGTGCTGCATTACTAATGATGTGCTGGTGTCTACTAATAATATGCTAGGCTGCCATGTGCTGCATTACTAATGATGTGCTGGTGCCCACTAATAATATGCTAGGCTGCCATGTGCTGCATTACTAATGATGTGCTGGTGTCCACTAATAATATGCTAGGCTGCCATGTGATGCATTACTAATGATGTGCTGGTGTCTACTAATAATATGCTAGGCTGCCATGTGCTGCATTACTAATGATGTGCTGGTGCCTACTAATAATATGCTAGGCTGCCATGTGCTGCATACTAATGATGTGCTGGTGCCTACTAATAATATGCTAGGCTGCCATGTGCTGCATTACTAATGATGTGCTGGTGTCTACTAATAATATGCTAGGCTGCCATGTGCTGCATTACTAATGATGTGCTGGTGTCTACTAATAATATGCTAGGCTGCCATGTGCTGCATTACTAATGATGTGCTGGTGTCTACTAATAATATGCTAGGCTGCCATGTGCTGCATTACTAATGATGTGCTGGTGTCTACTAATAATATGCTAGGCTGCCATGTGCTGCATTACTAATGATGTGCTGGTGTCTACTAATAATATGCTAGGCTGCCATGTGCTGCATTACTAATGATGTGCTGGTGTCTACTAATAATATGCTAGGCTGCCATGTGCTGCATTACTAATGATGTGCTTGTGTCTACTAATAATATGCTAGGCTGCCATGTGCTGCATTGCTAATGATGTGCTGGTGCCTACTAATAATATGCTAGGCTGCCATGTGCTGCATTACTAATGATGTGCTTGTGTCTACTAATAATATGCTAGGCTGCCATGTGCTGCATTGCTAATGATGTGCTGGTGCCTACTAATAATATGCTAGGCTGCCATGTGCTGCATTACTAATGATGTGCTGGTGCCTACTAATAATATGCTAGGCTGCCATGTGCTGCATTACTAATGATGTGCTGGTGTCTACTAATAATATGCTAGGCTGCCATGTGCTGCATTACTAATGATGTGCTGGTGTCCACTAATAATATGCTAGGCTGCCATGTGCTGCATTACTAATGATGTGCTGGTGCCTACTAATAATATGCTAGGCTGCCATGTGCTGCATTACTAATGATGTGCTGGTGTCTACTAATAATATGCTAGGCTGCCATGTGCTGCATTACTAATGATGTGCTGGTGTCTACTAATAATATGCTAGGCTGCCATGTGCTGCATTACTAATGATGTGCTGGTGCCCACTAATAATATGCTAGGCTGCCATGTGCTGCATTACTAATGATGTGCTGGTGTCTACTAATAATATGCTAGGCTGCCATGTGCTGCATTACTAATGATGTGCTGGTGTCCACTAATAATATGCTAGGCTGCCATGTGATGCATTACTAATGATGTGCTGGTGTCTACTAATAATATGCTAGGCTGCCATGTGCTGCATTACTAATGATGTGCTGGTGCCTACTAATAATATGCTAGGCTGCCATGTGCTGCATTACTAATGATGTGCTGGTGTCTACTAATAATATGCTAGGCTGCCATGTGCTGCATTACTAATGATGTGCTGGTGCCCACTAATAATATGCTAGGCTGCCATGTGCTGCATTACTAATGATGTGCTGGTGCCTACTAATAATATGCTAGGCTGCCATGTGCTGCATTACTAATGATGTGCTTGTGTCTACTAATAATATGCTAGGCTGCCATGTGCTGCATTGCTAATGATGTGCTGGTGCCTACTAATAATATGCTAGGCTGCCATGTGCTGCATTACTAATGATGTGCTTGTGTCTACTAATAATATGCTAGGCTGCCATGTGCTGCATTGCTAATGATGTGCTGGTGCCTACTAATAATATGCTAGGCTGCCATGTGCTGCATTACTAATGATGTGCTGGTGCCTACTAATAATATGCTAGGCTGCCATGTGCTGCATTGCTAATGATGTGCTGGTGTCTACTAATAATATGCCAGGCTGCCATGTGCTGCATTACTAATGATGTGCTGGTGTCTACTAATAATATGCTAGGCTGCCATGTGCTGCATTGCTAATGATGTGCTGGTGTCTACTAATAATATGCTAGGCTGCCATGTGCTGCATTACTAATGATGTGCTGGTGCCCACTAATAATATGCTAGGCTGCCATGTGCTGCATTACTAATGATGTGCTGGTGCCCACTAATAATATGCTAGGCTGCCATGTGCTGCATTACTAATGATGTGCTTGTGTCTACTAATAATATGCTAGGCTGCCATGTGCTGCATTACTAATGATGTGCTGGTGTCTACTAATAATATGCTAGGCTGCCATGTGCTGCATTACTAATGATGTGCTGGTGCCTACTAATAATATGCTAGGCTGCCATTTGCTGCATTGCTAATGATGTGCTGGTGTCCACTAATAATATACTAGGCTGCCATGTACTGCATTACTAATGATGTGCTGGTGCCTACTAATAATATGCTAGGCTGCCATGTGCTGCATTACTAATGATGTGCTGGTGCCTACTAATAATATGCTAGGCTGCCATGTGCTGCATTACTAATGATGTGCTGGTGTCTACTAATAATATGCTAGGCTGCCATGTGCTGCATTACTAATGATGTGCTGGTGCCTACTAATAATATGCTAGGCTGCCATGTGCTGCATTACTAATGATGTGCTGGTGTCTACTAATAATATGCCAGGCTGCCATGTGCTGCATTACTAATGATGTGCTGGTGTCCACTAATCATATGCTAGGCTGCCATGTGCTGCATTACTAATGATGTGCTGGTGTCCACTAATAATATGCTAGGCTGCCATGTGCTGCATTACTAATGATGTGCTGGTGCCTACTACTAATAATATGCTAGGCTGCCATGTGCTGCATTACTAATGATGTGCTGGTGTCCACTAATAATATGCTAGGCTGCCATGTGCTGCATTACTAATGATGTGCTGGTGCCTACTAATAATATGCTAGGCTGCCATGTGCTGCATTACTAATGATGTGCTGGTGCCTACTAATAATATGCTAGGCTGCCATGTGCTGCATTACTAATGATGTGCTGGTGTCTACTAATAATATGCTAGGCTGCCATGTGCTGCATTACTAATGATGTGCTGGTGCCTACTAATAATATGCTAGGCTGCCATGTGCTGCATTACTAATGATGTGCTGGTGCCTACTAATAATATGCTAGGCTGCCATGTGCTGCATTACTAATGATGTGCTGGTGCCTACTAATAATATGCTAGGCTGCCATGTGCTGCATTACTAATGATGTGCTGGTGTCTACTAATAATATGCTAGGCTGCCATGTGCTGCATTACTAATGATGTGCTGGTGTCTACTAATAATATGCTAGGCTGCCATGTGCTGCATTACTAATGATGTGCTGGTGCCCACTAATAATATGCTAGGCTGCCATGTGCTGCATTACTAATGATGTGCTGGTGTCTACTAATAATATGCTAGGCTGCCATGTGCTGCATTACTAATGATGTGCTGGTGTCTACTAATAATATGCTAGGCTGCCATGTGCTGCATTACTAATGATGTGCTGGTGCCCACTAATAATATGCTAGGCTGCCATGTGCTGCATTACTAATGATGTGCTGGTGTCTACTAATAATATGCTAGGCTGCCATGTGCTGCATTACTAATGATGTGCTGGTGTCCACTAATAATATGCTAGGCTGCCATGTGCTGCATTACTAATGATGTGCTGGTGTCTACTAATAATATGCTAGGCTGCCATGTGCTGCATTACTAATGATGTGCTGGTGTCCACTAATAATATGCTAGGCTGCCATGTGCTGCATTACTAATGATGTGCTGGTGTCTACTAATAATATGCTAGGCTGCCATGTGCTGCATTACTAATGATGTGCTGGTGCCTACTAATAATATGCTAGGCTGCCATGTGCTGCATTACTAATGATGTGCTGGTGCCTACTAATAATATGCTAGGCTGCCATGTGCTGCATTACTAATGATGTGCTGGTGTCCACTAATAATATGCTAGGCTGCCATGTGCTGCATTACTAATGATGTGCTGGTGTCTACTAATAATATGCTAGGCTGCCATGTGCTGCATTACTAATGATGTGCTGGTGCCTACTAATAATATGCTAGGCTGCCATGTGCTGCATACTAATGATGTGCTGGTGTCTACTAATAATATGCTAGGCTGCCATGTGCTGCATTACTAATGATGTGCTGGTGCCTACTAATAATATGCTAGGCTGCCATGTGCTGCATTACTAATGATGTGCTGGTGCCTACTAATAATATGCTAGGCTGCCATGTGCTGCATTACTAATGATGTGCTGGTGCCTACTAATAATATGCTAGGCTGCCATGTGCTGCATTACTAATGATGTGCTGGTGCCTACTAATAATATGCTAGGCTGCCATGTGCTGCATTACTAATGATGTGCTGGTGTCTACTAATAATATGCTAGGCTGCCATGTGCTGCATTACTAATGATGTGCTGGTGTCTACTAATAATATGCTAGGCTGCCATGTGCTGCATTACTAATGATGTGCTGGTGTCTACTAATAATATGCTAGGCTGCCATGTGCTGCATTACTAATGATGTGCTGGTGCCTACTAATAATATGCTAGGCTGCCATGTGCTGCATTGCTAATGATGTGCTGGTGCCTACTAATAATATGCTAGGCTGCCATGTGCTGCATTGCTAATGATGTGCTGGTGTCTACTAATAATATGCTAGGCTGCCATGTGCTGCATTACTAATGATGTGCTGGTGCCTACTAATAATATGCTAGGCTGCCATGTGCTGCATTACTAATGATGTGCTGGTGTCTACTAATAATATGCTAGGCTGCCATGTACTGCATTACTAATGATGTGCTGGTGCCTACTAATAATATGCTAGGCTGCCATGTGCTGCATTACTAATGATGTGCGGTGCCTACTAATAATATGCTAGGCTGCCATGTGCTGCATTACTAATGATGTGCTGGTGTCTACTAATAATATGCTAGGCTGCCATGTACTGCATTACTAATGATGTGCTGGTGCCTACTAATAATATGCTAGGCTGCCATGTGCTGCATTACTAATGATGTGCTGGTGTCCACTAATAATATGCTAGGCTGCCATGTGCTAGGCTGCCATGTGCTGCCATTGCTAATGGTGTGCTGGTGCCTACTAATGTTATCTTACCAATGATTATGTGGTTGTTGGTGGCTGCTGCCGCCTCATAGATGCACCTCATCTCCGAGTAGGTCATGCCTCCAACCACAAACAGGATAATGGTGGGACCCGTAACGGTCTTCTTTCCTGCGCCAACTGCACTCACAGAGGGACCCGTCTCCCCTTGCTTGGGAATCCAGTTCCAACGCTGACGCACACTTCATTAACGGATTACAAGAATAATATTTTAGCAGGCAGGCAGAGACAGTACATGTATACAAACTGTACATGCATGTATAGACCACACACGTTACATGCATGTATAGACCACACACACGGTACATGCATGTATAGACCACACACGGTACATGCATGTATAGACCACGCACACTGTACATGCATGTATAGACCACACAATGTACATGCATGTATAGACCACACACATGCATGTATAGACCACACAATGTACATGCATGTATAGACCACACACATGCATGTGTAGACCACGCACACTGTACATGCATGTATAGACCACACACGGTACATGCATGTATAGACCACGCATACTGTACATGCATGTATAGACCACACACTGTACATGCATGTATAGACCACACACTGTACATGCATAGACCACACACTGTACATGCATGCATAGACCACACACTGTACATGCATGTATAGACCACACACTGTACATGCATGTGTAGACCACACACTGTACATGTATGTATAGATCACACACTGTACATGTATGTATAGACCACACACTGTACATGCATAGACCACACACTGTACATGCATGCATAGACCACACACTGTACATGCATGTATAGACCACGCATACTGTACATGCATGTATAGACCACACACTGTACATGCATGTATAGACCACACACTGTACATGCATAGACCACACACTGTACATGCATGCATAGACCACACACTGTACATGCATGTATAGACCACACACTGTACATGCATGCATAGACCACACACTGTACATGCATGTATAGACCACACACTGTACATGCATGCATAGACCACACACTGTACATGTATGTATAGACCACACAATACATGCATGTATAGACCACACAATACATGCATGTAGACCACACACTGTACATGCATGTATAGACCAGACATACTGTACATGCATGTATAGACCACACACACTGTACATGCATGTATAGACCACACACTGTACATGCATGTATAGATCACACACGGTACATGCATGTATAGAACACACACTGTACATGCATGTATATAACACACACAGTACATGCATGTATAGACCACACCTGGTACATGCATGTATATACCACACATGATACATGCATGTATAGACCACACACTGTACATGCATGTATATAACACACACAGTACATGCATGTATAGACCACACATGGTACATGCATGTATATACCACACATGATACATGCATGTATAGACCACACACAGTACATGCATGTATGTATGTGTGTATGTATATAGGACCATTTATGAACTTGCAGCAGCTGACCAGGAGAATGTAGTAAAGTTGACATGTGTGCCCATGTATGCATGGACATGTGTGCCCATGTATGCATGGAAATGTGTGCCCATGTATGCATGGACATGTGTGCCCATGCATGCATGGACATGTGTGCATGGACATGTGTGCCTATGTATGCATGGACATGTGTGCCCATGTATGCATGGACATGTGTGCCTATGTATGCATGGACATGTGTGCCCATGTATGCATGGACATGTGTGCCCATGTATGCATGGACATGTGTGCCTATGTATGCATGGACATGTGTGCCCATGTATGCATGGACATGTGTGCCTGTGTATGCATGGACATGTGTGCCTATGTATGCATGTATTCATATAGACATGTGCATCATAAGTAGTAACCTAGCTTTGTTGAAGGTCTGTGTGTGTGTGATCCTGTGTAACTCATGCAGTGTGATCCTGTGTAACTCATGCAGTGTGATCCTGTGTAACTCATGCAGTGTGATCCTGTGTAACTCATGCAGTGTGATCCTGTGTAACTCATGCAGTGTGATCCTGTGTAACTCATGCAGTGTGATCCTGTGTAACTCATGCAGTTTGATCCTGTGTAACTCATGCAGTGTGATCCTGTGTAACTCATCAGTGTGATCCTGTGTAACTCATGCAGTGTGATCCTGTGTAACTCATGCAGTGTGATCCTGTGTAACTCATGCAGTGTGATCTGTGTAACTCATGCAGTGTGATCCTGTGTAACTCATGCAGTGTGATCCTGTGTAACTCATGCAGTGTGATCCTGTGTAACTCATGCAGTGTGATCCTATGTAACTCATGCAGTGTGATCCTGTGTAACTCATGCAGTGTGATCCTGTGTAACTCATGCAGTGTGATCCTGTGTAACTCATGCAGTGTGATCCTGTGTAACTCATGCAGTGTGATACTGTGTAACTCATGCAGTGTGATCCAGTGTAACTCATGCAGTGTGATCCAGTGTAACTCGTGCAGTGTGATCCAGTGTAACTCATGCAGTGTGATCCTGTGTAACTCATGCAGTGTGATCCTGTGTAACTCATGCAGTTTGATCCTGTGTAACTCATGCAGTGTGATCCTGTGTAACTCATCAGTGTGACTCATGCAGTGTGATCCTGTGTAACTCATGCAGTGTGATCCTGTGTAACTCATGCAGTGTGATCTGTGTAACTCATGCAGTGTGATCCTGTGTAACTCATGCAGTGTGATCCTGTGTAACTCATGCAGTGTGATCCTGTGTAACTCATGCAGTGTGATCCTGTGTAACTCATGCAGTGTGATCCTGTGTAACTCATGCAGTGTGATCCTGTGTAACTCATGCAGTGTGATCCTGTGTAACTCATGCAGTGTGATCCTGTGTAACTCATGCAGTGTGATCCTGTGTAACTCATGCAGTGTGATCCTGTGTAACTCATGCAGTGTGATCCTGTGTAACTCATGCAGTGTGATCCTGTGTAACTCATGCAGTGTGATCCTGTGTAACTCATGCAGTGTGATCCTGTGTAACTCATGCAGTGTGATCCTGTGTAACTCATGCAGTTTGATCCTGTGTAACTCATGCAGTGTGATCCTGTGTAACTCATCAGTGTGATCCTGTGTAACTCATGCAGTGTGATCCTGTGTAACTCATGCAGTGTGATCCTGTGTAACTCATGCAGTGTGATCCTGTGTAACTCATGCAGTGTGATCCTGTGTAACTCATGCAGTGTGATCCTGTGTAACTCATGCAGTTTGATCCTGTGTAACTCATGCAGTGTGATCCTGTGTAACTCATGCAGTGTGATCCTGTGTAACTCATGCAGTGTGATCCAGTGTAACTCATGCATGTGATCCTGTGTAACTCATGCAGTGTGATCCTGTGTAACTCATGCAGTGTGATCCTGTGTAACTCATGCAGTGTGATCCTGTGTAACTCATGCAGTGTGATCCTGTGTAACTCATCAGTGTGATCCTGTGTGACTCATGCAGTGTGATCCTGTGTAACTCATGCAGTGTGATCCTGTGTAACTCATGCAGTGTGATCCTGTGTAAGTCATGCAGTGTGATCCTGTGTAACTCATGCATGCACATCTCCAGCAGTTGGCGAGCACTCTTCACTTGCCCAATAAAATCAACATAGAAGACCACACCCTCCTTACCTTGTTCCAGTCACCGCCGCTGGATCAGAGTGAAGTTCACGTCATAAAACACAAGCACACAAACAATTTTGTCAATACAGTCTATACCTGCAGGCACACATGCTTACATATACATCACATGACATATACAATACATCACATGATCACATGACATATACAATACATCACATGTACACATACAATACATCACACGTACACATGCTAACATATACATCACATGACATACACAATACATCACATGTACACATGCTTACATATACATCACATGCTTACATATACAATGCATCACATGTACACATGCTTGTATATACAATACATCACATGTACACATGCTTGTATATACAATACATCACATGTACACATACACATGAACATATATATAGAAATCCTCCATGGGCTTTAATGTTCACCGAGAGCTCAACGATTTCACAGAAGGCATGTGCGCTGTGTGACATTAACAAACCACAATCCTCATGTGTGGATACACCACACACAGCAAGACTGAGGCTGCCTGGTGTGTGCAGGCTCACACACAGCAAGACTGAGGCTGTCTGGTGTGTGCAGGCTCACACACAGCAAGACTGAGGCTGTCTGGTGTGTGCAGGCTCACACACAGCAAGACTGAGGCTCTCTGGTGTGTGCAGGCTCACACACAGCAAGACTGAGGCTGTCTGGTGTGTGCAGGCTCACACACAGCAAGACTGAGGCTGTCTGGTGTGTGCAGGCTCACACACAGCAAGACTGAGGCTGTCTGGTGTGTGCAGGCTCACACACAGCAAGACTGAGGCTCTCTGGTGTGTGCAGGCTCACACACAGCAAGACTGAGGCTGTCTGGTGTGTGCAGGCTCACACACAGCAAGACTGAGGCTGTCTGGTGTGTGCAGGCTCACACACAGCAAGACTGAGGCTGTCTGGTGTGTGCAGGCTCACACACAGCAAGACTGAGGCTGTCTGGTGTGTGCAGGCTCACACACAGCAAGACTGAGGCTGTCTGGTGTGTGCAGGCTCACACACAGCAAGACTGAGGCTGTCTGGTGTGTGCAGGCTCACACACAGCAAGACTGAGGCTGTCTGGTGTGTGCAGGCTCACACACAGCAAGACTGAGGCTGTCTGGTGTGTGCAGGCTCACACACAGCAAGACTGAGGCTGTCTGGTGTGTGTAGGCTCATGAGATGCCAGAAGTGTTCTCAATAGCATCAGAAGACGGAAGTAATAGAGGGAAATGGACACGACACTTCAGCACCATACACACATACCACACTCTGTACCACACACACATACCACACTCTGTACCATACACACATACCACACTCTGTACCATACACACATACCACACTCTGCACCATACACACATACCAAACTCTGCACCATACACACATACCACACTCTGTACCATACACACATACCACACTCTGTACCATACACACATACCACACTCTGTACCATACCACACAGACCACACTCTGTACCATACACACAGACCACACTCTGCACCATACACACATACCACACTCTGCACCATACACACATACCACACTCTGCACCATACACACAGACCACACTCTGTACCATACACACATACCACACTCTGCACCATACACACATACCACACTGTACCATACACACATACCACACTCTGCACCATACCACACTCTGCACCATACACACATAGCACACTCTGCACCATACACACATAGCACACTCTGCACCATACACACAGACCACACACTCATAACACTCACACATGCAACCCTTGTTAACACTTACACACACAACACTCATAACACACACGCACACACAACACTCTCACACACAACTCATTAACACACACACACAACACTCAACACATAACACTCATAACACACACACACACACACAACACACTCATAACACACACACACACAACACACTCACACACACAACACCCTCACATCACACACAACACTCACACATTGTTGGGAGCAGAATTGATTACGACTTCTTTTACACACCCAACCCCAAACACGCCCCCAAAACGAGCGCCCTACGCACAGTTCACACCCCATAGAAAGTGTGAGCTGTTGTTCATGTAGGGAGCACCAGCAGTGTCCGCCTGGCACTCCCCTCTACAGCGTCAAGTCTCTCTGCCCATACCACCTAGTGTCCATCTACTCACCACAGCAAGTCCAAACTATGTTTAGCGCGTGCCTCTGCTCGTGCATGTTTAGCACGCGCCTCTGAGCCCTGCATGTTTAGCACGTGCCTCTGAGCCCTGCATGTTTAGCACGTGCCTCTGAGCCCTGCATGTTTAGCACGTGCCTCTGAGCCCTGCATGTTTAGCACATGCCTCTGAGCTCACACATGTTTAGTGCGTGCTACTGAGACCCCACATGCTATAATTTGCTTCTGAGCCCTGCATGTTTAGCACGTGCCTATTGAGCCCTGCATGTTTAGCACGTGCCTATTGAGCCCTGTGCCTCTGTGAGCCCCACATGTTTAGCACATTCCACGTTTAATAATAGTACGCACACATCAATCCATATTTACACTGCACAGATGTGCTACCTGCAGGACTGGCTCCAGAGTTGACAGCATGTTGTCCTGCCCCAGATGAGGTGCGAGGCTTGCCACGTAGCCAGGGGCAGTAGCTTTCATCCAGGCCATCAGCAGCGGCATACTACACAATATAATATATATATATTTATACTACAACCAGACACTATAATATTTATACTACAACCAGACACTATAATATTTATACTACAACCAGACACTATAATATTTATACTACAACCAGACACTATAATATTTATACTACAACCAGACACTATAATATTTATACTACAACCAGACACTATAATATTTATACTACAACCAGACACTATAATATTTATACTACAACCAGACACTATAATATTTATACTACAACCAGACACTATAATATTTACACTACAACCAGACACTATAATATTTACACTACAACCAGACACTATAATATTTATACTACAACCAGACACTATAATATTTATACTACAACCAGACACTATAATATTTATACTACAACCAGACACTATAATATTTATACTACAACCAGACACTATAATATTTATACTACAACCAGACACTATAATATTTACACTACAACCAGACACTATAATATTTACACTACAACCAGACACTATAATATTTACACTACAACCAGTGCATGAGGTTTCTTATCAAGTAACAGTGCATAAGCCAGCTCTCCCTCCTGTGCAGCCAATCTTTATTTAATCACCAGTTCCTAGTTTGTGCAAGCAGTTTAACTTACGAGCAGAGGTGGCTGGCTTGTACTTCCAACGGGTGAAGGTACGACCGATATGTACCAGCCACATGCAGACAAATCTCTCCCATCAACTCCCCAGCGAGGGGCTGTTTTGCTAGCCAATAATGACCACCACAATATTCCAGGAGGAACTTACAGGTGGACACCTGACAATTTCCAAACATCTCATGTATTTGTCCAAACAAAAATCAATTTTCTGTCAAAATGTCTGAGCAACATTAATGAGTGCTCTAGAATACGTGCATGTGCACATACCCAACATGGACATATGGAAGCATCAGATGCCACGCCCTTTCACACAGCCAGTAATGAGGAGGGCTGTTACTTGATGACTGCATGCAAGAGGACTGGCTCACTCTATTACTTGCACTGCTCATTATAGAGTTCCATTCTGTTTGCACTCATTACTTGATGACTGCATGCAAGAGGACTGGCTCACTCTATTACTTGCACTGCTCATTATAGAGTTCCATTCTGTTTGCACTCATTACTTGATGACTGCATGCAAGAGGACTGGCTCACTCTGTTACTTGCATTGCTCATTATAGAGTTCCATTCTGTTTGCACTCATTACTTGATGACTGCATGCAAGAGGACTGGCTCACTCTGTTACTTGCACTGCTCATTATAGAGTTCCATTCTGTTTGCACTCATTACTTGATGACTGCATGCAAGAGGACTGGCTCACTCTGTTACTTGCACTGCTCATTATAGAGTTCCATTCTGTTTGCACTCATTACTTGATGACTGCATGCAAGAGGACTGGCTCACTTTGTTACTTGCACTGCTCATTATAGAGTTCCATTCTGTTTGCACTCATTACTTGATGACTGCATGCAAGAGGACTGGCTCACTCTGTTACTTGCACTGCTCATTATAGAGTTCCATTCTGTTTGCACTCATTACTTGATGACTGCATGCAAGAGGACTGGCTCACTCTGTTACTTGCATTGCTCATTATAGAGTTCCATTCTGTTTGCACTCATTACTTGATGACTGCATGCAAGAGGACTGGCTCACTCTGTTACTTGCACTGCTCATTATAGAGTTCCATTCTGATTACTCGATGATTTGATTGACATGTAAGTAATTTTTCAAGATCTAAGAATGGCAGAACAAAATTGATTGTACTTGGACAAATTGTCCAAACAGATTTTGGCTGTAATTTCCCACCTTGATATTCCATACTGGCAATCATTATCTGCATACACCCCCGGCCCTGTTCTAGCAATAGCCTATATCATTCATATAGAGCACTGTAACTGCATGGATTATGTAACTGTATAGACTGACTAATTCTTCGGGGCTGATGACGACAGCAACTAGCTCCATGCATTGGGAGAGGAAAATGAACTTCTGGTTGCCAGACAGCTAGGCAATGCTGGCCTCCATGCTGGGCTGGTGGTCAGCCAGCCAGGACAATGCTGGCATCCATGCTGTGCTGGTGGTCAGCCAGCCAGGGCAATGCTGGCCTCCATGCTGTGCTGGTGGCCAGCCAGCCAGGGCAATGCTGGCCTCCATGCTGTGCTGGTGGCCAGCCAGCCAGGACAATGCTGGCCTCCATGCTGTGCTGGTGGCCAGCCAGCCAGGACAATGCTGGCCTCCATGCTGTGCTGGTGGTCAGCCAGCCAGGGCAATGCTGGCCTCCATGCTGTGCTGATGGTCACCAGCCAGGCCATGCTGCTGTGCTGGTGGTCAGCCAGCCAGGACAATGCTGGCCTCCATGCTGTGCTAGTGGTCAGCCAGCCAGGGCAATGCTGGCCTCCATGCTGTGCTGGTGGTCAGCCAGCCAGGGCAATGCTGGCCTCCATGCTGGGCTGGTGGTCAGCCAGCCAGGGCAATGCTGGCCTCCATGCTGGGCTGGTGGTCAGCCAGCCAGGGCAATGCTGGCCTCCATGCTGTGGTCAGCCAGCCAGGCCTCCATGCTGTGCTGACATGTAGGTCAAGCACCTAACAATATTCCACTAGCAGATGAGCACTCACTTCAGCAATATCCTGCAGTAGAGGCGTCCAACGAGACACTTCATACCTCTCCCCAGGCCTCTCCTTGACATTAAGCTTCTTCTTAGCTGTCTTGACGCTGTGCTCTGTCAGGACAGTGAAGCCGAGGTGCATGAGATTCAGCAGCACCTTCCTGCAGAGAAGAGCAGGCATGTGCAAAGACCAATGACAAAATGACAATATCAGATTTTTAATATCACTTTTTATAATTGGGTAAAGGACTTTCTCAACTTGTGAGTTCACCCTTGCCCGCACCTTTCTTGGCCAGTCTCATCGGATACGAAACCATAAAAGACATTTTTATGGTTACAACTAGAAGCTCCATACATTATGTGCACTTCGTTGTATGAACTTCATATACTATCAGTAGTGTCTGTTTATATGGGCTTGGTACAGTGCTTATATACTATATATAGTAGTATATGTTTATATGGGCTTGGTATAAGTGCTTATATACTATATATAGTAGTGTCTGTTTATATGGGCTTGGTATAAGTGCTTATATGCTATATATAGTAGTGTCTGTTTATATGGGCTTGGTATAAGTGCTATATATAGCAGTATATGTTTATATGGGCTTGGTATAAGTGCTTATATACTATATATAGTAGTGTCTGTTTATATGGGCTTGGTATAAGTGCTTATATACTATATATAGTAGTGTCTGTTTATATGGGCTTGGTATAAGTGCTTATATACTATATATAGCAGTATATGTTTATATGGGCTTGGTATAAGTGCTTATATACTATATATAGTAGTGTCTGTTTATATGGGCTTGGTATAAGTGCTTGGCTGCATGTAACTTTAGCACTGTATACCTATGCAACTTTTTAATCAAAATAGAGCACCCAGAGATTTGAACTACGCACTGAATAGATCAAGTTCATACAGTAAAGTGTCCAGAATGTATGGAGCTCCAAAGTGCTAACCACAAGGTTTTTTAAATTGTTTGTGTATAGACCCTTCACATGAACATAAGTCCAATTAAAAAATTATATATATATATATATATATATATAAATATCTCTATACTATGTTGTGTTTGTAGAGCTCTATCCATCACAGTTTTATAGCCATTCAAGACTTGACACTAACACACACACACACACACAAGGCAACAACTAGCCTACACACACACAAGGCTCATCACCAACAACTAGCCTACACACACACAAGGCTCATCACCAACAACTAGCCTACACACACACAAGGCTCATCACCAACAACTAGCCTACACACACACAAGGCTCATCACCAACAACTAGCTGACACACACACAAGGCTCATCACCAACAACTAGCCTACACACACACAAGGCTCATCACCAACAACTAGCCTACACACACACAAGGCTCATCACCAACAACTAGCCTACACACACACAAGGCTCATCACCAACAACTAGCTGACACACACAAGAGCTAGCAGCTGAATGTATATACAAATTTGGTTCCAGACTTACCTGGAATGGCCTTATGAATTACAATTTTCTTCATTCTCAACCCATTGACACTTTAATTGGCCATGCTCGGTGAAAACCATCATTGCAACAAAAAAATGCAGTCTAAGCAATATGTGGAATTTCAGCTACCTAACACCTTCCAATGGAGCCACACCTCCTGTAAATGCAGGCTCTCGGGTTTTGAGGTGCTCCAACTGTAGTGCATGTCACGACAGCATTGGCCACACCCATGCAACGCAACAGAGCTCCAAAGGAAAGGTGTGCATTAATTAATTCTGTGCACATCAACATAATATGGGACTATAATTCTCGTGAGCTACCAACTGTACCTCTCACTGACGGGGATCTCAGAATGCTGCATGAGTTTAGTAAAGTCATCTCGACTAACTCCTGCATACATCACACACACACACACACACAAACAACAATAACAACAACATACTGATTGCTTTTGAGCTTATCATATTTGGCATAGATTAATTTAAATGGTAAATGATCTTCTAAATGCTTGTGGCCCCATGTGGCCCCATGTGGCCCCATGTGCATGGTTGCTACTCGCTTGTTTGACAGGTCATCAAATATATAGTGTTTGTTCTTCAATAAAACATGTTTCTCTTGTACAGTTGCTACTGCACACAAACACATAACATGTGCACACATGTACATACAGCACATGCATGTGCACAACACGTGTACACACAGCACATGTACATATGTACACACAACACATGTGTACACACAGCACATGTACATATGTACACACAACACATGTGTACACACAGCACACATGTGCACACACCACATGTGTACACACAGCACATGTATGTGCACACAACACATGTGTACACACAGCACATGTATGTGCACACAACACATGTGTACACATAGCACATGCACACAACACATGTGTACACACAGCACATGTATTTGCACACAACACATGTGTACACACAGCACATGTATGTGCACACAACACATGTGTACACACAGCACATGTATGTGCACACAACACATGTGTACACACAGCACATGTATGTGCACACAACACATGTGTATCCACAGCACATGTATGTGAATACAACACATGTGTACACACAGCACATGCACACAACACATGTGTACACAGCACATGTATGTGCACACAACACATGTGTACACACAGCACATGTATGTGCACACAACACATGTGTACACACAGCACATGTATGTGCACACAACACATGTGTACACACAGCACATGTATGTGCACACAACACATGTGTACACACAGCACATGCACACAACACATTTGTACACACAGCACATGTATGATGTTCCACTCCTAATTCTTTTAATCTGCACGAGCACACACATGCTCAGTCCTGCACTGTGCATGCCTACCACACCTATAGTGTGTGGGCAGTCAGCCCTGCACTGTGCATGCCTACCACACCTATAGTGTGGGGGCAGTCAGCCCTGCACTGTGCATGCCTACCACACCTATAGTGTGTGGGCAGTCAGCCCTGCACTGTGCATGCCTACCACACCTATAGTGTGTGGGCAGTCAGCCCTGCACTGTGCATGCCTACTGCACCTATAGTGTGTGGGCAGTCAGCCCTGCACTGTGCATGCCTACTCCACCTAGTGTGTGGGCAGTCAGCCCTGCACTGTGCATGCCTACTCCACCTAGTGTGTGGGCAGTCAGCCCTGCACTGTGCATGCCTACTGCACCTATAGTGTGTGGGCAGTCAGCCCTGCACTGTGCATGCCTACTACACCTACAGTCAGCCCTGCACTGTGCATGCCTACTACCTACAATACTTGAAGATGTCTTTTTAAGAGGAGCTACCAGGCAAGTGCATCTAATAGGCTTCACACAAAAAATGTGCAATGTCAGAAAAAAGTGTACACCTAAGACACACTGCCCACCATCTAGTTGCCAGGCAACTGTTCCACCATCTGGTTGCCAGGCAATTGCTTCACCATCTGGTTGCCAGGCAATTGCTCCACCATCTGGTTGCCAGGCAACTGCTTCACCATCTGGTTGCCAGGCAACTGCTCCACCATCTGGTTGCCAGGCAACTGCTTCACCATCTGGTTGCAAGGCAACTTCTCCACCATCTGGTTGCCAGGTAATTGCTCCACCATCTGGTTGCCAGGCAACTGCTTCACCATCTGGTTGCCAGGCAACTGCTCCACCATCTGGTTGCCAGACAATTGCTTCACCATCTGGTTGCCAGGCAACTGCTCCACCATCTGGTTGCCAGGCAACGGCTCCACCATCTGGTTGCCAGGCAACTGCTCCACCATCTGGTTGCCAGGCAATTGCTTCACCATCCGGTTGCCAGGCAACTGCTTCACATCTGGTTGCCAGGCAACTTCTCCACCATCTGGTTGCCAGGCAACTTCTCCACCATCTGGTTGCCAGGCATTAGATTTGACATGGTTACAGTCTTTGCTGTTTGTATGAGTTAGTTGTGACAACAGCCTTCTTGAAGTTCACTAATCATTGCAATCTTGTCGACTGAATATGAACTAGTGAAAGCTTGATTATTATAATGTATGAACTACCAGTGAATACGTTCAACAACATCCAATAGCCAATTGCTGCTCCTTATAGTGCAACAGGCCCTGGAAGAATTGAGTGCAGTCTGTAGATCTCAAGTTGGACTGCATTCATCAGTCCACATAGTCCTCGAAGCCACTAGTCTCCTCCCCAAGAAAATGCCTTGTTCACTCAAATCTTTCCGTCTGGAAAGGTAAGGAGATTATTGTATTAATAACTGTCTTTAGAAATGACAGACGCTTACCTTGTCCACTTGTCTGATTAGCTGACAATACCTTGAAAGGTCTAGCCTAGAGCAGTCCTGCACCGCAGAATGGTATGCAGTGAAATGCTGTAGCCCCCCCCTTTGGTATGCAGCAAAGTAAGTTGGTAAAGGAGTGTTTCCTCGTACTGCTTCATTAGCTCCTCTATTATTCTTTCAACGGCTAAAGTTAATACCAACTACCTTCCGCTGAGGAACGACTGAAATGAACATTACAAGAAGAGAGAGGCTGCCAAACGACAAGAAGCTGGAAGAAGCTGGAGCACAACGCTGATTGAACTTGAAGCACGAGGCTGACCAACGACTGTGCTAGCAAGGGCAAGCAAGTTGAGCAGCAAACGAGTTTGTAACGTGAAGATGACAAAAAAATTCTTTGCCATTGGAACATCTTTCCAATTCCAACACTTCCTGGACACTTTCAGGACATCTATCGCTCATAATCAGCAACACAACCATCAGAAGATGTTGCGGCACCTACTGCATGTGAACAACATGTGTACACAGCACACACGACACGTGTCATGTGTACACAGGACATGTGCAAATGACATGTGTATACAGTACACATGTGCACACAACACGTGTGTACAGTACACATGTGCACATGACATGTGTGCCAGCTATGCACATCATAGACATAACAGCAGTGTTCTCCCAGGAGAGTTTAGGCATACCTGCCTGATGCACCTTCCAAATTGAAGACGCATCAGCCGATAAGCCATACTGGTGTACTACTACAGTACAAAGTTCATATTGATGATGCATTAAAATTTCATTTATATGTATTGTGGGTGTGGTTGGCGAAAAATTTGCAGCGGTTCCAGCTCCCCACGGTAACTCCGTGAGACACACCGAAACATTGGAACCGAAACATGGAGTCCAGACAAGAGTGTTCCTAGCAGAGCTCAGACAAGCACAGAAAGGCTGGCATTGATCGAAAATGGAAGTTAAACTTTCTGAAAACATCACTGGCCTAGGAAGGTCGTCATCAGCCAAGCAACATATCGTCATCAGCCAAGCAACATATCGTCATCAGCCAAGCAACATATGGATTGACTTACCATACGCGACTCTAACAAGACAGAGCTGGCGAAGTGCGAGTCCCGGCTAGATGACTTGGGCTTGGGGGGTAGGTTCAAAGTTCATTGTGATATTACAATACAATTCTAGCTAGAATATTGCCTCTGCTGCACGGAGCCGTCGAGTCTGCCGCTGCTCTGCACGGAGCCGTCGAGTCTGCCGCTGCTCTGCACGGAGCCGTCGAGTCTGCCGCTGCTCTGCACGGAGCCGTCGAGTCTGCCGCTGCTCTGCACGGAGCCGTCGAGTCTGCCGCTGCTCTGCACGGAGCCATCGAGTCTGCCGCTGCTCTGCACGGAGCCGTCGAGTCTGCCGCTGCTCTGCACGGAGCCGTCGAGTCTGCCGCTGCTCTGCACGGAGCCGTCGAGTCTGCCGCTGCTCTGCACGGAGCCGTCGAGTCTGCCGCCGCTCTGTCTTCTCTTGGGCATGGCCAAGGGATTCACTGGCGGAGGGTCTGGGAGTCCCGCCTCTTCTAAGCTAAGGAAGACTGGAATAGACCACCCTGGACGGACTCTTTGTGGATGCTGGCAGTAGATGATGGTGGAGGTGATGTGTGCATTGTGCCACAAGCACAGCTGGTGTCCTAAAAAGCTGGCCTCAGGAAGAGCTATTTGGGTTGACTTGACCTGCAGGACATGATCAAGCCCTGCTTGATGCTTGGTCCAACAAGGTCAGAGCGATACTGCACTTAAGATGGAAGCTGATCTTTGCTCCTCCTAGAGAGATGGTGGGATAGCAATGGCATTCCAGAGGGCTGTGTCAGCTCAGCACAAGCACTTGAAGGCATTTCTTGGTGCTCTCAAGGGCATGACTAAGAGAGAGATTGCACACACCACCAACTTTGCACTGTATCTTGAGCTTGGCAAGTCTCTTGAAGCTTCTTACTTGTCAGGTCTGCTACTTAGTGGAATGCACACTACACATCAGAGCCTTGCAAGGTCAGTGTACATGCATACCCTTTCTGAGCATATCACTGCTAGGTTTCCTGACCTCAGTCTTTCAGTCTTTCAATCCTAGCAGTATTCCACAAGAGCTCTCCCTTCAACCCTCCCACAGTGCTGGCATGCTGGATAAGCTTGTCACCCACTATGCTTCTCATGGCGTAGTGCATCCAGAATCAACCAGAGGTGAGCACAAAGTCTTCAATAGTGTAGTTGCTGCTAGTGAGTTGAAGCAAATGAGAACTCACCAGCTCATGAGTCATCTCATCAAAACATTGGAATTGAGTTTAATGTTTCCCAATCTGTCAAAGTGGGCCGCCATTGGCCGCCTCCTCCCTCCCTACATGTGTGTCTTCTGGAGACTGTGAAAGAGGCTTCTCCACTCGACCTCGAGTCAAGACTGACCTTAGAAACGAGTTAGCCAACAGAACTCTCCATCACCTCTTGATGATAGCAATTGAAGGGCCCAGTCTGATTTCTCTTAAGAACTCACTTGTGATTGTTGGCCAGCAATGAGGAAGAGAAGAATCACGTGGAGGCTTCTGGAATGTCTGACTTCCATTTCAGTTTCAGTTTCAATAATTTAATAAACCACAGCATCTGCTCTTCCTCCAATGACAACCAGCCAATTGTCCATCACCACACACACACACACCCACACACCACCACACACATACACGTGCACACACACACGCATGCACACACTAGCTCATCATCAGCACACCACCTCATTTGTGATTCACTCTCAACAATAATATACAATGACTCAAATAAGCACAACAATATATTATTATCCACACATGAGGACATGAGAACTGCATGAGAGGCTTTGTAATGTTCTGCAAGTGGAAGAGTACCCAGGTGAAGAGGCTTCAGTCACCATGAACCTTGGACCTCTCCCTCCCCCCATGACAGAATACACTGCAGGACATGGCTGCACTCAGGATGTACCGAGGCAGCCATTTCAGCTTCTGTACATATGAATCCCTGCACTAAGGATTGCTTGTGATCTCATGAAGATAACTAAAAAGATATGAGTGCCATGCCCCCCCCCCCAATATTCCTTCAGAAATTCCTGGCAAGAACACTGAACAGTATACTACACACAAAACATAGTATACTACACACATGAACCAGTATAATACACAATAACCTAGTAAACTATACACATACTAGTATACAAGATAGTATATTTATTTGGCAAGCGAAGCAAGTCCTCAGTGGGAAAGTTGGACAGAAAACTATTGCCATGCATGGAAAACTTGGTACTGCCTGGCATGGAAAACTTGGTCTGCCATGAATGGAAAACTTGGTATTGCCATGCATGGAAAACTTGGTATTGCCATGCATGGAAAACTTGGTACTGCCAGGCATGGAAAACTTGGTACTGCTAGGCATGGAAAACTTGGTACTGCCATGCATGGAAAACTTGGTATTGCCATGCATGGAAAACTTGGTACTGCCATGCATGGAAAACTTGGTACTGCCAGGCATGGAAAACTTGGTACTGCCATGCATGGAAAACTTGGTACTGCCAGCCTGGAAAACTTGGTATTGCCATGCATGGAAAACTTGGTACTGCCAGGCATGGAAAACTTGGTACTGCCATGCATGGAAAACTTGGTATTGCCATGCATGGAAAACTTGGTATTGCCATGCATGGAAAACTTGGTACTGCCAGGCATGGAAAACTTGGTATTGCCATGCATGGAAAACTTGGTACTGCCAGGCATGGAAAACTTGGTATTGCCAGGCATGGAAAACTTGGTATTGCCAGGCATGGAAAACTTGGTATTGCCAGGCATGGAAAACTTGGTATTGCCAGGCATGGAAAACTTGGTATTGCCAGGCATGGAAAACTTGGTATTGCCAGGCATGGAAAACTTATTGCCAGGCATGGAAAACTTGGTATTGCCAGGCACGGTGTATCATTTATATTCACCATAATTATGTTCACCCCTAAAATTATGAACAGGTCAGTCACCCGTCTTAAAAAATGCAGGCTTATGTAAAGCATGAAAGGTCATTGTGTGAAAACAACAGCAGATTTGCAGCTGAGGGAAGGAGCTGGCTGCACAGGCCAGTGAGAACAGGCTGCATGTGGTGAATAGCTGGCAGGGAAGGAACTGGCTGCACAGGTCAGTGAGAACAGGCTGCATGGTGAATAGCTGGCAGGGAAGGAACTGGCTACACAGGTCAGTGTGCATGGTGAATAGCTGGCAGGGAAGGAGCTGGCTGCACAGGCCAGTGAGAACAGGCTGCATGGTGAATAGCTGGCAGGGAAGGAGCTGGCTGCACAGGCCAGTGAGAACAGGCTGCATGGTGAATAGCTGGCAGGGAAGGAGCTGGCTGCACAGGCCAGTGAGAACAGGCTGCATGGTGAATAGCTGGCAGGGAAGGAGCTGGCTGCACAGGTCAGTGAGAACAGGCTGCATGTGGTGAATAGCTGGCAGGGAAGGAGCTGGCTGCACAGGTCAGTGAGAACAGGCTGCATGGTGAATAGCTGGCAGGGAAGGAGCTGGCTGCACAGGCCAGTGAGAACAGGCTGCATGGTGAATAGCTGGCAGGGAAGGAGCTGGCTGCACAGGCCAGTGAGAACAGGCTGCATGGTGAATAGCTGGCAGGGAAGGAGCTGGAGTTTAACTCTGATATAGTCATATGAGGTGTGAATATAACATAACCTGAAAATAATGTGTGAATATTTGAGTGGCTCTCGTCTCAACATGTTCAGAATCTGTAAGGAAACTAATGACAAGTCTCAACTACGCCAGGGCTAGAGCAATGGCTAGAGCAATGCAATGATTAGTATACTGTTTAGTCTTCAGCTATGCCATGGCTAGGACAATGGCTAGAGCAATGCAATGATTAGTATACTGTATTAGTCTTCAGCTATGCCAGGGCTAGGACAATGGCTAGAGCAATGCAATGATTAGTATACTGTATTAGTCTTCAGCTATGCCAGGGCTAGGGCAATGGCTAGAGCAATGCAACGATTAGTATACTGTATTAGTCTTCAGCTATGCCAGGGCTAGGACAATGGCTAGAGCAATGCAATGATTAGTATACTGTATTAGTCTTCAGCTATGCTAGGGTTAGGACAATGGCTAGAGCAATGCAATGATTAGTATACTGTATTAGTCTTCAGCTATGCCAGGGCTATAGCAATGGCTAGAGCAATGCAATGATTAGTATACTGTATTAGTCTTCAGCTATGCCAGGGCTAGGACAATGGCTAGAGCAATGCAATGATTAGTATACTGTATTAGTCTTCAGCTATGCCAGGGCTATAGCAATGGCTAGAGCAATGCAATGATTAGTATACTGTATTAGTCTTCAGCTATGCCAGGGCTAGGACAATGGCTAGAGCAATGCAATGATTAGTATACTGTATTAGTCTTCAGCTATGCCAGGGCTAGGACAATGGCTAGAGCAATGCAATGATTAGTATACTGTATTAGTCTTCAGCTATGCCAGGGCTATAGCAATGGCTAGAGCAATGCAATGATTTATACTGTATTAGTCTTCAGCTATGCCAGGGCTAGGACAATGGCTAGAGCAATGCAATGATTAGTATACTGTATTAGTCTTCAGCTATGCCAGGGCTAGGACAATGGCTAGAGCAATGCAATGATTAGTATACTGTATTAGTCTTCAGCTATGCCAGGGCTAGGACAATGGCTAGAGCAATGCAATGATTAGTATACTGTATTAGTCTTCAGCTATGCCAGGCTAGGACAATGGCTAGAGCAATGCAATGATTAGTATACTGTATTAGTCTTCAGCTATGCTAGGGCTAGGGCAATGGCTAGAGCAATGCAATGATTAGTATACTTCAGCTATGCTAGGGCTAGGGCAATGGCTAGAGCAATGCAATGATTAGTATACTGTATTAGTCTTCAGCTATGCTAGGGCTAGGGCAATGGCTAGAGCAATGCAATGATTAGTATACTGTATTAATCTTCAGCTATGCTAGGGCTAGGGCAATGGCTAGAGCAATGCAATGATTAGTATACTGTATTAGTCTTCAGCTATGCCAGGGCTAGGGCAATGGCTAGAGCAATGCAATGATTAGTATACTGTTTAGTCTTCAGCTATGCCAGGGCTAGGACAATGGCTAGAGCAATGCAATGATTAGTATACTGTATTAGTCTTCAGCTATGCCAGGGCTAGGACAATGGCTAGAGCAATGCAATGATTAGTATACTGTATTAGTCTTCAGCTATGCCAGGGCTAGGACAATGGCTAGAGCAATGCAATGATTAGTATACTGTATTAGTCTTCAGCTATGCTAGGGTTAGGACAATGGCTAGAGCAATGCAATGATTAGTATACTGTATTAGTCTTCAGCTATGCCAGGGCTATAGCAATGGCTAGAGCAATGCAATGATTAGTATACTGTATTAGTCTTCAGCTATGCCGGGGCTAGGACAATGGCTAGAGCAATGCAATGATTAGTATACTGTATTAGTCTTCAGCTATGCCAGGGCTATAGCAATGGCTAGAGCAATGCAATGATTAGTATACTGTATTAGTCTTCAGCTATGCCAGGGCTAGGACAATGGCTAGAGCAATGCAATGATTAGTATACTGTATTAGTCTTCAGCTATGCCAGGGCTAGGACAATGGCTAGAGCAATGCAATGATTAGTATACTGTATTAGTCTTCAGCTATGCCAGGGCTATAGCAATGGCTAGAGCAATGCAATGATTTATACTGTATTAGTCTTCAGCTATGCCAGGGCTAGGACAATGGCTAGAGCAATGCAATGATTAGTATACTGTATTAGTCTTCAGCTATGCCAGGCTAGGACAATGGCTAGAGCAATGCAATGATTAGTATACTGTATTAGTCTTCAGCTATGCTAGGGCTAGGGCAATGGCTAGAGCAATGCAATGATTAGTATACTTCAGCTATGCTAGGGCTAGGGCAATGGCTAGAGCAATGCAATGATTAGTATACTGTATTAGTCTTCAGCTATGCTAGGGCTAGGGCAATGGCTAGAGCAATGCAATGATTAGTATACTGTATTAGTCTTCAGCTATGCTAGGGCTAGGGCAATGGCTAGAGCAATGCAATGATTAGTATACTGTATTAGTCTTCAGCTATGCCAGGGCTAGGGCAATGGCTAGAGCAATGCAATGATTAGTATACTGTATTAGTATTCAGCTATGCCAGGGCTATAGCAATGGCTAGAGCAATGCAATGATTAGTATACTGTATTAGTCTTCAGCTATGCCAGGGCTAGGACAATGGCTAGAGCAATGCAATGATTAGTATACTGTATTAGTCTTCAGCTATGCCAGGGCTAGGACAATGGCTAGAGCAATGCAATGATTAGTATACTGTATTAGTCTTCAGCTATGCCAGGGCTATAGCAATGGCTAGAGCAATGCAATGATTTATACTGTATTAGTCTTCAGCTATGCCAGGGCTAGGACAATGGCTAGAGCAATGCAATGATTAGTATACTGTATTAGTCTTCAGCTATGCCAGGGCTAGGACAATGGCTAGAGCAATGCAATGATTAGTATACTGTATTAGTCTTCAGCTATGCCAGGGCTAGGACAATGGCTAGAGCAATGCAATGATTAGTATACTGTATTAGTCTTCAGCTATGCCAGGCTAGGACAATGGCTAGAGCAATGCAATGATTAGTATACTGTATTAGTCTTCAGCTATGCCAGGGCTAGGACAATGGCTAGAGCAATGCAATGATTAGTATACTGTATTAGTCTTCAGCTATGCCAGGGCTAGGGCAATGGCTAGAGCAATGCAATGATTAGTATACTGTATTAGTCTTCAGCTATGCCAGGGCTAGGACAATGGCTAGAGCAATGCAATGATTAGTATACTGTATTAGTCTTCAGCTATGCTAGGGTTAGGACAATGGCTAGAGCAATGCAATGATTAGTATACTGTATTAGTCTTCAGCTATGCCAGGGCTATAGCAATGGCTAGAGCAATGCAATGATTAGTATACTGTATTAGTCTTCAGCTATGCCAGGGCTAGGACAATGGCTAGAGCAATGCAATGATTAGTATACTGTATTAGTCTTCAGCTATGCCAGGGCTATAGCAATGGCTAGAGCAATGCAATGATTAGTATACTGTATTAGTCTTCAGCTATGCCAGGGCTAGGACAATGGCTAGAGCAATGCAATGATTAGTATACTGTATTAGTCTTCAGCTATGCCAGGGCTAGGACAATGGCTAGAGCAATGCAATGATTAGTATACTGTATTAGTCTTCAGCTATGCCAGGGCTATAGCAATGGCTAGAGCAATGCAATGATTTATACTGTATTAGTCTTCAGCTATGCCAGGGCTAGGACAATGGCTAGAGCAATGCAATGATTAGTATACTGTATTAGTCTTCAGCTATGCCAGGGCTAGGACAATGGCTAGAGCAATGCAATGATTAGTATACTGTATTAGTCTTCAGCTATGCCAGGGCTAGGACAATGGCTAGAGCAATGCAATGATTAGTATACTTCAGCTATGCTAGGGCTAGGGCAATGGCTAGAGCAATGCAATGATTAGTATACTGTATTAGTCTTCAGCTATGCTAGGGCTAGGGCAATGGCTAGAGCAATGCAATGATTAGTATACTGTATTAGTCTTCAGCTATGCTAGGGCTAGGGCAATGGCTAGAGCAATGCAATGATTAGTATACTGTATTAGTCTTCAGCTATGCCAGGGCTAGGGCAATGGCTAGAGCAATGCAATGATTAGTATACTGTATTAGTCTTCAGCTATGCCAGGGCTATAGCAATGGCTAGAGCAATGCAATGATTAGTATACTGTATTAGTCTTCAGCTATGCCAGGGCTAGGACAATGGCTAGAGCAATGCAATGATTAGTATACTGTATTAGTCTTCAGCTATGCCAGGGCTAGGACAATGGCTAGAGCAATGCAATGATTAGTATACTGTATTAGTCTTCAGCTATGCCAGGGCTATAGCAATGGCTAGAGCAATGCAATGATTTATACTGTATTAGTCTTCAGCTATGCCAGGGCTAGGACAATGGCTAGAGCAATGCAATGATTAGTATACTGTATTAGTCTTCAGCTATGCCAGGGCTAGGACAATGGCTAGAGCAATGCAATGATTAGTATACTGTATTAGTCTTCAGCTATGCCAGGGCTAGGACAATGGCTAGAGCAATGCAATGATTAGTATACTGTATTAGTCTTCAGCTATGCCAGGCTAGGACAATGGCTAGAGCAATGCAATGATTAGTATACTGTATTAGTCTTCAGCTATGCTAGGGCTAGGGCAATGGCTAGAGCAATGCAATGATTAGTATACTTCAGCTATGCTAGGGCTAGGGCAATGGCTAGAGCAATGCAATGATTAGTACACTGTATTAGTCTTCAGCTATGCTAGGGCTAGGGCAATGGCTAGAGCAATGCAATGATTAGTATACTGTATTAGTCTTCAGCTATGCTAGGGCTAGGGCAATGGCTAGAGCAATGCAATGATTAGTATACTGTATTAGTCTTCAGCTATGCCAGGGCTAGGGCAATGGCTAGAGCAATGCAATGATTAGTATACTGTATTAGTCTTCAGGGCTAGTGATTAGTATACTGTATTAGTCTTCAGCTATGCTAGGGCTAGGGCAATGGATAGAGCAATGCAATGATTAGTATACTGTATTAGTCTTCAGCTATGCCAGGGCTAGGGCAATGGCTAGAGCAATGCAATGATTAGTATACTGTATTAGTCTTCAGCTATGCCAGGGCTAGGGCAATGGCTAGAGCAATGCAATGATTAGTATACTGTATTAGTCTTCAGCTATGCCAGGGCTAGGGCAATGGCTAGAGCAATGCAATGATTAGTATACTGTATTAGTCTTCAGCTATGCCAGGGCTAGGGCAATGGCTAGAGCAATGCAATGATTAGTATACTGTATTAGTCTTCAGCTATGCCAGGGCTAGGGCAATGGCTAGAGCAATGCAATGATTAGTATACTGTATTAGTCTTCAGCTATGCCAGGGCTAGGGCAATGGCTAGAGCAATGCAATGATTAGTATACTGTATTAGTCTTCAGCTATGCCAGGGCTAGGGCAATGGCTAGAGCAATGCAATGATTAGTATACTGTATTAGTCTTCAGCTATGCCAGGGCTAGGGCAATGGCTAGAGCAATGCAATGATTAGTATACTGTATTAGTCTTCAGCTATGCTAGGGCTAGGGCAATGGCTAGAGCAATGCAATGATTAGTACTGTAAACCCAGAAAAGTTGGCGACCTTTTTATTTAGCGTTTTTGATATCATGCACATTTTAGCGACCATTAATGTTAACGTTTTATAGCATGAAAAACAAGGTGAAATCCTTGTGAAAATAAGGTAAGAACAGTCATTAATAAAGTCCATGATTCCAGGTTTTTTGAATGCTTGTTTTAGTCTTTCAGTATTGCATGAAAGATTGCTAAGACTGTTGATTAACCAGTTTGCATGCAGGGGCTTGATCAATGATGCACGAAGATCCACTTTAATGGCTGATATCTCTTTCCCACCATCCAGGGCTTCATGGATTTCATTAGCATACCACCTCGTGAAGGAGTCCTTCATTAAAGCCTTAAATTCTTCATTTACTCACACATCAAGTGGCTGCAACTCTCTTGTGCAGCTTGCAGGAACAAACACTTGGTGGATATTGTTGTCTTGAAGCTTTTTAAGAACAGAACTACAGCGATGAGCTGCAAACACATCGAATATTGCCAATGCAGGCTGATCGTCAGCCAAATCCAGTCTCGCTCTAGTAGTAGTGACATATGGAATGATAATGTTATCGATGTATTGTAACATTGTCTGTTCATTGCTCCAATGTGACTCACTGTGTGTGATATGCCAGTTCCTCAGGAAAGGTGACCCTTGCATGACAACCAACTGTTTTACCTGGTAGATAATTTGGGAGGGTAATAGTACGCCAGAAGCAGTTACAGCCAATAAGGCTGTGATCTCCCTCTTATCCCACTACTGGGACCTGTTTACACCGCTGTTCAGCCATAGTCCAGGAACAAGCTTTGTCCCTGTCTGGTCCCAATTAAATACTAGGTCCAATGGTATGACATGTGTCACTATTTCATCTTCAATTCTCATACAGAAAGACCTCTTCAATGCTTCAAAATCAGCAGGTACTTTTCTGGCTGCTTTAGTGGCCTTCCTTTTCACATAGCCTCTACGCAGAAGAAAAGACTCAGCCCACTTCTTTCCCAGAGTGGCACTACCACCATACTGAGAAAGTAAACTTGGCTTTCGATGGCCTACGATCCCCTTTGCTGAAGCAATAACTAGATTACGAGTCATAATCCCACCAGCTTGACGAAGGCTACGTATATGTTTGGCTACTTCCTCATCAAACTCTCCCATCATGAGAGGCCGACCCAATGCAGCATGAGGTAAGTCAATAATGGAGTTCAATTTACGAAGGTATTTAACCTTGAAATTCCTCACAGTACTTTCATTAATTTCATGCCCCAAAATTTCAGTGTATTTAGTAACAGCAGTCTTGTTTCCATTCTCACAAGCATATTGAGCTATTTTAACCTTGATCTCTGAATCATAGCTCTGATACTTCCCTCTCTTCCGCGTTCCACCCTTCAGTTCCTTTAACACTTCTTTGTTGGCTGTAGCTGTTGCTCCGTCACCTTCTGGTAAACAAACTGAGCTAGATCCACCAGCATTGCCTTTCAACCAACGAACAATCGACATACTAGTAGCAGGTGCTCGATCAAAACTCGAAAGCTCCTAATTAGTGACGACCTCGTGCTCTACTGATAGCTAGCACGCGCGCGTGAGTGTTTTTGAACTTTGTACTTATATTGCCACAAATGTTGGCTGCCTATTAACTTAGCGATTTTTCCCCCCTTCGCTAAATTCGCTAATTCGCTAACATTAATGGCCCGCTAACTTTTCTGGGTTTACAGTATATACTGTATTAGTCTTCAGCTATGCCTAGGACAATTGCTAGAGCAATGCAATGATTAGTACACTGTATTAGTCTTCAGCTATGCTAGGGCTAGGACAATGGCTAGAGCAATGCAATGATTAGTATACTGTATTAGTCTTCAGCTATGCCTAGGACAATGGCTAGAGCAATGCAATGATTAGTACACTGTATTAGTCTTCAGCTATGCTAGGGCTAGGACAATGGCTAGAGCAATGCAATGATTAGTATACTGTATTAGTCTTCAGCTATGCCTAGGACAATGGCTAGAGCAATGCAATGATTAGTACACTGTATTAGTCTTCAGCTATGCTAGGGCTAGGACAATGGCTAGAGCAATGCAATGATTAGTATACTGTATTAGTCTTCAGCTATGCCAGGGCTACTAGGGCAATGGCTAGAGCAATGCAATGATTAGTATACTGTATTAGTCTTCAGCTATGCCAGGGCTAGGGCAATGGCTAGAGCAATGCAGTGATTAGTATACTGTATTAGTCTTCAGCTATGCTAGGGCTAGGACAATGGCTAGAGCAATGCAATGATTAGTATACTGTATTAGTCTTCAGCTATGCTAGGGCTAGGACAATGGCTAGAGCAATGCAATGATTAGTATACTGTATTAGTCTTCAGCTATGCCAGGGCTACTAGGGCAATGGCTAGAGCAATGCAATGATTAGTATACTGTATTAGTCTTCAGCTATGCCAGGGCTAGGGCAATGGCTAGAGCAATGCAGTGATTAGTATACTGTATTAGTCTTCAGCTATGCCAGGGCTAGGGCAATGGCTAGAACAATGCAATGATTAGTATACTGTATTAGTCTTCAGCTATGCTAGGGCTAGGGCTAGGGCTAGGGCTAGAGTGATAGGGTTTCAAGTTTTGTCCAATAGGGCATCAGAATCTTCCGCCTCTGTTTCCCAGTCAACACCCACTTGCACATATGACTAGCATGGTACGCACCTCTAATGGTGTATATAGCAAGGTTTCATTTAGAAAATTGTCCAAGGGGGGGGGGGGGGGGGGCAACTGGAGGAATCTGGATATTAAGGGGGGGCATGATGGTTAAAGATGTGACAAAGTTTCTAATGAATTTTAATAATACAATTTCCAAGGGGGGGGGGGGGGGGGGGGGGGACAGATTCCAAAGGGGGGCAACCCCCCCCCCCCCCCCGCCCCCCCTAAATGAAATCATGTATAGTACGCACCTATAATGGTGTGTAATAGAATGCACCTATCGGTGTGTATATAGTACGCACTTATAACAGTGTGTATATAGAACAAACCTATGGTGTACGTAGAATGCACCTAGAATGGTGTGTATATAGAATGCACCTATAACAGTGTGTATATAGAATGCACCTATAACAGTGTGTATATAGAATGCACCTATAACAGTGTGTGTATAGAATGCACCTATAACAGTGTGTATATAGAATGCACCTATAACAGTGTGTGTATAGAATGCACCTATAACAGTGTGTATATAGAATGCACCTATAACAGTGTGTATGTAGAATGCACCTATAATGGTGTATGTAGAATGCACCTATAACAGTGTGTATATAGAATGCACCTATAACAGTGTGTATATAGAATGCACCTATAACAGTGTGTATGTAGAATGCACCTATAACAGTGTGTATATAGAATGCACCTATAATGGTGTATGTAGAATGCACCTATAACAGTGTGTATATAGAATGTACCTATAACAGTGTGTATATAGAATGCACCTATAACAGTGTGTATATAGAATGCACCTATAACAGTGTGTATGTAGAATGCACCTATAACAGTGTGTATGTAGAATGCACCTATAACAGTGTGTATATAGAATGCACCTATAATGGTGTATGTAGAATGCACCTATAACAGTGTGTATATAGAATGCACCTATAACAGTGTGTATATAGAATGCACCTATAACAGTGTGTATACAGAATGCACCTATAACAGTGTGTGTATAGAATGCACCTATAACAGTGTGTATATAGAATGCACCTATAACAGTGTGTGTATAGAATGCACCTATAACAGTGTGTATACAGAATGCACCTATAACAGTGTGTGTATAGAATGCACCTATAACAGTGTGTATATAGAATGCACCTATAATGGTGTATGTAGAATGCACCTATAACAGTGTGTATATAGAACGCACCTATAACAGTGTGTTTATAGAATGCACCTATAACAGTGTGTTTATAGAATGCACCTATAACAGAGAGCGCACCTATAACAGTGTGTATATAGAATGCACCTATAATGGTGTATATAGAATGCACCTAAACGGTGTGTAAGTTTACAAGTGCAGACAAGGCACAAGACAGGGAGATCAAGAGAAGGTTTAGAAGTTCAGAGATTCTCACCTTTCTTGAAGAGAATGAAGAGCATCAGCATACGAATCTTGTCATTCACCCTATATACATATACACATATACTATCATTCACCCTATATACATATACACATATACTATCATTCACCCTATACATATACACATATACTATCATTCACCCTATACACATATACTATCATTCACCCTATACATATATACACATACATGTACTATCATTCACCCTACACATATACTATCATTCACCCTATACATATATACACATACATGTACTATCATTCACCCTACACATATACTATCATTCACCCTATACATATATACACATATACTATCATTCACCCTATATACATTCAACTACCATTCACCCTATATATATATATATATATATATATATATAGTATACTACCATTCACCCTATATATACATATGTATATATACATATAATAATATATATAGTATACTACCATTCACCCTATATAACTATCATTCATTGTTTAACACTTGTGCTGGTAGGCTATGCTGCACGACCTTTGACCTGTGCCCTGGGTCTACGGTATAATCCTCACTTGATATCCTTGTTGAATAGACAGGGCATGATGTCCTTCATGGGGTCCCCGATGGCCTCTCCATTTGTGTCCGTCCCCAGAGCCAGGTTCTGCTCCACCTTGCACAGGTCCTTGATCCCAGTCCTGAACTTCTTCAGGCAGCTATCCACCATGTTGATGTGCAGGGCATACTGCACGGAGGTGAGGCAGGGGAGGGATCACTGGTGTGTGTTGTGTGGTGTGTGAGTGTATGTGTACGTGTGTGTGTGTGTGTAGGTGTAGGTGTGTGATGGGCGTGTTTATGCTACAATACAGAGGTCATCAATATTATACACAAGCACTACTGGCAGATAGTATTATATAGGGGGTCCCAAGTTCCAGTTCGTACTGTTCCCCCGGCAATGCTACGACTTTGAGGGAAAAAGAAGTGCCGAATTACCAGGTAAAAACCCTGACCAACAAGCGAACGAACATGTAAAGTTTCCATTTCATATTTGTTTTGCCCCCCACCCCACCCACCCACCCAGGGTTACAACTGAAGCTAAATCTAGTCTCCCCCTACCATTAGTTTCCTTCTTCCCAGATGTGATTTTGGCCATCAAGAAGTTTTTTTGACAGAAGTAAGTATTAGTTATTCCTCTTCCTAGCCTACTATTGAGCTTATATTTGTCTGTTCTTCAGGTCTAGCCCTCCACTTAGTAGCTTTGCCTTCTACTTCATTGCCACTCTGTTTAGCTAAGCATAGTGTTAGGCAAGGCTTGCTGTGTACAGTTTTGTAGAGGTTAGGTGAGCTAAGCATAGTGTTAGGCAAGGCTTGCTATGTACAGTTTTCTAGAGGTTAGGTGAGCTAAGCATAGTGTTAGGCAAGGCTTGCTGTGTGTAGAGGTTAGGTGAGCTAAGCATAGTGTTAGGCAAGGCTTGCTGTGTACAGTTTTGTAGAGGTTAGGTGAGCTAAGCATAGTGTTAGGCAAGGCTTGCTATGTACAGTTTTCTAGAGGTTAGGTGAGCTAAGCATAGTGTTAGGCAAGGCTTGCTGTGTGTAGAGGTTAGGTGAGCTAAGCATAGTGTTAGGCAAGGCTTGCTATGTACAGTTTTGTAGAGAGGTCAGGTGAGCTAAGCATAGTGTTAGGCAAGGCTTGCTGTGTACAGTTTTGTAGAGGTTAGGTGAGCTAAGCATAGTGTTAGGCAAGGCTTGCTATGTACAGTTTTCTAGAGGTTAGGTGAGCTAAGCATAGTGTTAGGCAAGGCTTGCTGTGTGTAGAGGTTAGGTGAGCTAAGCATAGTGTTAGGCAAGGCTTGCTGTGTACAGTTTTGTAGAGGTTAGGTGAGCTAAGCATAGTATTAGGCAAGGCTTGCTGTGTACAGTTTTGTAGAGGTTAGGTGAGCTAAGCATAGTGTTAGGCAAGGCTTGCTGTGTGTAGAGGTTAGGTGAGCTAAGCATAGTATTAGGCAAGGCTTGCTGTGTACAGTTTTGTAGAGGTTAGGTGAGCTAAGCATAGTGTTAGGCAAGGCTTGCTATGTACAGTTTTCTAGAGGTTAGGTGAGCTAAGCATAGTGTTAGGCAAGGCTTGCTGTGTGTAGAGGTTAGGTGAGCTAAGCATAGTGTTAGGCAAGGCTTGCTGTGTACAGTTTTGTAGAGGTTAGGTGAGCTAAGCATAGTGTTAGACAAGGCTTGCTGTGTGTAGAGGTTAGGTGAGCTAAGCATAGTGTTAGGCAAGGCTTGCTGTGTACAGTTTTGTAGAGAGGTTAGGTGAGCTAAGCATAGTGTTAGGCAAGGCTTGCTGTGTACAGTTTTCTAGAGGTTAGGTGAGCTAAGCATAGTGTTAGGCAAGGCTTGCTGTGTGTAGAGGTTAGGTGAGCTAAGCATAGTGTTAGGCAAGGCTTGCTGTGTACAGTTTTCTAGAGGTTAGGTGAGCTAAGCATAGTGTTAGACAAGGCTTGCTGTGTGTAGAGGTTAGGTGAGCTAAGCATAGTGTTAGGCAAGGCTTGCTGTGTACAGTTTTGTAGAGAGGTCAGGTGAGCTAAGCATAGTGTTAGGCAAGGCTTGCTGTGTACAGTTTTGTAGAGAGGTCAGGTGAGCTAAGCATAGTGTTAGGCAAGGCTTGCTGTGTACAGTTTTGTAGAGGTTAGGTGAGCTAAGCATAGTGTTAGGCAAGGCTTGCTGTGTACAGTTTTGTAGAGGTTAGGTGAGCTAAGCATAGTGTTAGGCAAGGCTTGCTGTGTACAGTTTTGTAGAGGTCAGGTGAGCTAAGCATAGTGTTAGGCAAGGCTTGCTGTGTGTAGAGGTTAGGTGAGCTAAGCATAGTGTTAGGCAAGGCTTGCTATGTACAGTTTTGTAGAGAGGTCAGGTGAGCTAAGCATAGTGTTAGGCAAGGCTTGCTGTGTACAGTTTTGTAGAGGTTAGGTGAGCTAAGCATAGTGTTAGGCAAGGCTTGCTGTGTACAGTTTTCTAGAGGTTAGGTGAGCTAAGCATAGTGTTAGGCAAGGCTTGCTGTGTGTAGAGGTTAGGTGAGCTAAGCATAGTGTTAGGCAAGGCTTGCTGTGTACAGTTTTGTAGAGGTTAGGTGAGCTAAGCATAGTGTTAGGCAAAGCTTGCTGTGTACAGTTTTGTAGAGGTTAGGTGAGCTAAGCATAGTGTTAGGCAAGGCTTGCTGTGTACAGTTTTGTAGAGAGGTCAGGTGAGCTAAGCATAGTGTTAGGCAAGGCTTGCTGTGTGTAGAGGTTAGGTGAGCTAAGCATAGTGTTAGGCAAAGCTTGCTGTGTACAGTTTTGTAGAGGTTAGGTGAGCTAAGCATAGTGTTAGGCAAGGCTTGCTGTGTACAGTTTTGTAGAGAGGTTAGGTGAGCTAAGCATAGTGTTAGGCAAGGCTTGCTGTGTGTAGAGGTTAGGTGAGCTAAGCATAGTGTTAGGCAAGGCTTGCTGTGTACAGTTTTGTAGAGAGGTCAGGTGAGCTAAGCATAGTGTTAGGCAAGGCTTGCTGTGTACAGTTTTGTAGAGGTCAGGTGAGCTAAGCATAGTGTTAGGCAAGGCTTGCTGTGTACAGTTTTGTAGAGGTCAGGTGAGCTAAGCATAGTGTTAGACAAGGCTTGCTGTGTACAGTTTTGTAGAGAGGTCAGGTGAGCTAAGCATAGTGTTAGGCAAGGCTTGCTGTGTGTAGAGGTTAGGTGAGCTAAGCATAGTGTTAGGCAAGGCTTGCTGTGTGTAGAGGTTAGGTGAGCTAAGCATAGTGTTAGGCAAGGCTTGCTATGTACAGTTTTGTAGAGGTTAGGTGAGCTAAGCATAGTGTTAGGCAAAGCTTGCTGTGTACAGTTTTGTAGAGGTTAGGTGAGCTAAGCATAGTGTTAGGCAAGGCTTGCTGTGTGTAGAGGTTAGGTGAGCTAAGCATAGTGTTAGGCAAGGCTTGCTGTGTACAGTTTTGTAGAGGTCAGGTGAGCTAAGCATAGTGTTAGGCAAGGCTTGCTGTGTACAGTTTTGTAGAGGTCAGGTGAGCTAAGCATAGTGTTAGGCAAGGCTTGCTGTGTACAGTTTTGTAGAGGTTAGGTGAGCTAAGCATAGTGTTAGGCAAAGCCTGGTGTAGACTAAGGCTTGTAAAACAAAGCCCCCCTTTAAAGCCCTCACAGAACCTCTAGTAACTAGCAAGCCTTGCCTCAGAAAATTTCGGACTTCACAGAGTAGCTTAGCTCTAGCTAGTAACAAGCCATGTCTCCATGTCTAGTAATATTACAGTGACCTTTTCAATAACCAACTCAAATTTTACTCTCTTGACGTTTCCTATCTCTTGACGTTTCCTAGTCGAAACGTCGAGAGTAAAATTGAAGTTGATTATTGAGACGGTCACTGTTCGTTGTATCAACTGAGAGCTCATTGCCATGTCTAATATCTAGGCCTCACCTCAAGGGGTCCCCGATAACCATAAAATAGAAGGCGCTAAAAAAACTTGTGGTTACCACTTTATAGCTCCAATAGATTCTTCACACTTCATATGTACCGAGTTCCTGATTAACCAAGTGCCTACTGCATACAAAGTTTTCATTGGGGTAATAAAACTTAAGCATGTGGTCAAGCCGTGGTGGAAAATGAATTTCCTTAAAATTCCACTTTCCAACCGCACCCATGACCACTACTCAGTTTAATTGCAAACTATAGGGCTTCCTCTAGCCACTGGTGCTAATTTCAACTTTAGAGCAGTTAGCAATCTTTGTTGGTGTGAGTCAGTTTAATTGCAAACTATAGGGCTTCCTCTAGCCACTGGTGCTAATTTCAACTTTAGAGCAGTCAGCAATCTTTGTTGGTGTGAGTCTTCAACTTTAGAGCAGTCAGCAATCTTTGTTGGTATGAGTCCATGGTCTCTTATTTAAAGTAGCTAGAAGTGTTTTTTGTCTCGTTGCCAGCAGTTTTGTGAGTTCGGTAGACTTTGTTGTGACAACAACAATATCACACATCTTGCAAGATAAGGTGTTAATTGCCTTAAAGTTCACAATGATTGTTATGCATGCTCAATTATCTAACTACCAGTGAACAACCATCAAGCCATCTTGTATGTATGAACTATCAGTGAACAACATCAAGCCATCTTGTATGTATGAATTACCAGTGAACAACAAGCAAGCCATCTTGTATGTATGAACTACCAGTGAACAACAAGCAAGCCATCTTGTATGTATGAACTACCAGTGAACAACATCAAGCCATCTTGTATGTATGAACTACCAGTGAACAACCATCAAGCCATCTTGTATGTATGAACTATCAGTGAACAACATCAAGCCATCTTGTATGTATGAACTACCAGTGAACAACAAGCAAGCCATCTTGTATGTATGAACTACCAGTGAACAACATCAAGCCATCTTGTATGTATGAACTACCAGTGAACAACCATCAAGCCATCTTGTATGTATGAACTACCAGTGAACAACATCAAGCCATCTTGTATGTATGAACTACCAGTGAACAACAAGCAAGCCATCTTGTATGTATGAACTACCAGTGAACAACATCAAGCCATCTTGTATGTATGAACTACCAGTGAACAACAAGCAAGCCATCTTGTATGTATGAACTACCAGTGAACAACATCAAGCCATCTTGTATGTATGAACTACCAGTGAACAACAAGCAAGCCATCTTGTATGTATGAACTACCAGTGAACAACATCAAGCCATCTTGTATGTATGAACTACCAGTGAACAACCATCAAGCCATCTTGTATGTATGAACTACCAGTGAACAACATCAAGCCATCTTGTATGTATGAACTACCAGTGAACAACAAGCAAGCCATCTTGTATGTATGAACTACCAGTGAACAACATCAAGCCATCTTGTATGTATGAACTACCAGTGAACAACATCAAGCCATCTTGTATGTATGAACTACCAGTGAACAACATCAAGCCATCTTGTATGTATGAACTACCAGTGAACAACATCAAGCCATCTTGTATGTATGAACTACCAGTGAACAACATCAAGCCATCTTGTATGTATGAACTATCAGTGAACAACATCAAGCCATCTTGTATGTATGAACTACCAGTGAACAACATCAAGCCATCTTGTATGTATGAACTATCAGTGAACAACATCAAGCCATCTTGTATGTATGAACTACCAGTGAACAACATCAAGCCATCTTGTATGTATGAACTACCAGTGAACAACCATCAAGCCATCTTGTATGTATGAACTACCAGTGAACAACATCAAGCCATCTTGTATGTATGAACTACCAGTGAACAACAAGCAAGCCATCTTGTATGTATGAACTACCAGTGAACAACATCAAGCCATCTTGTATGTATGAACTACCAGTGAACAACATCAAGCCATCTTGTATGTATGAACTACCAGTGAACAACATCAAGCCATCTTGTATGTATGAACTACCAGTGAACAACATCAAGCCATCTTGTATGTATGAACTACCAGTGAACAACATCAAGCCATCTTGTATGTATGAACTACCAGTGAACAACAAGCAAGCCATCTTGTATGTATGAACTACCAGTGAACAACCATCAAGCCATCTTGTATGTATGAACTACCAGTGAACAACATCAAGCCATCTTGTATGTATGAACTACCAGTGAACAACAAGCAAGCCATCTTGTATGTATGAACTACCAGTGAACAACCATCAAGCCATCTTGTATGTATGAACTACCAGTGAACAACATCAAGCCATCTTGTATGTATGAACTATCAGTGAACAACAAGCAAGCCATCTTGTATGTATGTATGAAGTGAATAAGTTACAACACAGCTGTTGCTGCTCCTTGTAGTGAAACAAGCCCTGGAAGGAGTTGATGGATCTCAAGTGGGACATCATTCATCAGTCCACATGAGTCCTCGAAGCCACTAGTCACCTCCCCAAACTAAACTTGCTAAGGAGTAAGCCAAGCAGTCAAGACTATCTATGTGCCTAGCCTAACTTAGACTATGTTAGGCTAGTCCTTCAAGCTCCCAAGCTAAGCTCCAAGCCACAGCTCAGGCAAACTCTATGCTCTTAAACCAAACTGAGTTATCAAGGGTAGTTGTAACAACCTTAATTAATAACTCGGTATCAAGACATCTCAAGTGTATAGCAACCACTTATGATTCTAATTATCTCACCCCACGCAGCTCCTTCTGGTACTGTGGGACTCTCTTGATGTGCCTGGCCAAGTCCTTGATGGAGACCTGCACACACACACACACACACCACACACACACACACACACACACACACACATTGGTTGTGGCATTAATCATGCTCAGGTGTAGTCCATCTACACACACACACCAGCACTAGCCACTCTACACAGCCTTACATCAGGATCACCAGCATGCTTCAACTTCTTCTTCTGGGCAAACTCTTGGAAGTTCTTGGCTACCTCCCTGACAATATATATATATATATATATATATAATTATGTGTATATATATATATATATGCATGTATATATAAACAGTGCATGCCACACAGCAACAATCATACTTGGAGACATCAGCGATGTGTTGATGTCGGAGTCCTACCCAGATATCATCATTTTCTATAAGGACACACATATGCATGTGCACACACATACATACACACGCACACAAACACAGGCAGGAGGTGATCATGCATTGCAGGACCATACACGCATACATGTAGTGCCTAGTGAGGTCAGTATCAGTACCAGTACCAGTACCAGTAGATGCACACGTGTCCAAGTGCATTGTTGCTGTAGTTCAAACATCATCGCACACATCATGTGCTCTCTGTCTGAGGTACCACCTGGCCGGCACCCAGCGCTGACGTGCACTCACCTGCCACCTGGCAGGCACCCAGTGCTGACGTGCTCTCACCTGCCACCTGGCAGGCACCCAGCGCTGACGTGCACTCACCTGCCACCTGGCAGGCACCCAGCGCTGACGTGCTCTCACCTGCCACCTGGCAGGCACCCAGCGCTGACGTGCTCTCACCTGCCACCTGGCAGGCACCCAGCGCTGACGTGCTCTCACCTGGCAGGCACCCAGCGCTGACGTGCTCTCACCTGCCACCTGGCAGGCACCCAGCGCTGACGTGCTCTCACCTGGCAGGCACCCAGCACTGATGTGCACTCACCTGCCACCTGGCCGGCACCCAGCGCTGACGTGCTCTCACCTGTCACCTGGCAGGCACCCAGCGCTGACATGCTCTCACCTGCCACCTGGCAGGCACCCAGCGCTGACGTGCACTCACCTGCCACCTGGCCGGCACCCAGCGCTGACGTGCCACCTGACTGCCCAGGCTCAGGAGCATGTGAGAGTTTTGATAACCTCTTGACAAAAAAGGAACTAGGCTTGACTACCAGAACAGACTGTTGCTTGCAGACATCTTTGCAAAGGCAAGAAAATGCAAAGTTTGCTTAGCTGCTCTTAGCCTTCCTGCAGCAGTGGCTGTCATGGCAACTACACTCGCAGGTCACTGAGGTGTGGTTTGTGCAAGTGATAATAGCAAAGCAGTAGAACCCCATGCAGCCCTAGTACCAGGGGTGCTGGCCCTCATCAACATTCACATGCATAGTCCTAGTACCAGGGGTGCTGGCCCTCATCAACATTCACATGCATAGTCCTAGTACCAGGGGTGCTGGCCCTCATCACCATTCACATGCATAGTCCTAGTACCAGGGGTGCTGGCCCTCTTCACCATTCACATGCATAGTCCTAGTACCAGGGGTGCTGGCCCTCTTCACCATTCACATGCATAGTCCTAGTACCAGGGGTGCTGGCCCTCATCACCATTCACATGCATAGTCCTAGTACCAGGGGTGCTGGCCCTCATCACCATTCACATGCATAGTCCTAGTACCAGGGGTGCTGGCCCTCTTCACCATTCACATGCATAGTCCTAGTACCAGGGGTGCTGGCCCTCATCACCATTCACATGCATAGTCCTAGTACCCAGGGGTGCTGGCCCTCATCACCATTCACATGCATAGTCCTAGTACCAGGGGTGCTGGCCCTCATCACCATTCACATGCATAGCCCTAGTACCAGGGGTGCTGGCCCTCATCACCATTCACATGCATAGCCCTAGTACCCAGGGGTGCTGGCCCTCATCACCATTCACATGCATAGCCCTAGTACCCAGGGGTGCTGGCCCTCATCACCATTCACATGCATAGTCCTAGTACCTAGGGGTGCTGGCCCTCATCACCATTCACATGCATAGTCCTAGTACCAGGGGTGCTGGCCCTCATCACCATTCACATGCATAGTCCTAGTACCAGGGGTGCTGGCCCTCATCACCATTCACATGCATAGTCCTAGTACACTGTACCAGGGGTGCTGGCCCTCATCACCATTCACATGCATAGTCCTAGTACCAGGGGTGCTGGCCCTCATCACCATTCACATGCATAGTCCTAGTACCAGGGGTGCTGGCCCTCATCACCATTCACATGCATAGTCCTAGTACCAGGGGTGCTGGCCCTCATCACCATTCACATGCATAGCCCTAGTACCCAGGGGTGCTGGCCCTCATCACCATTCACATGCATAGTCCTAGTACCTAGGGGTGCTGGCCCTCATCACCATTCACATGCATAGTCCTAGTACCAGGGGTGCTGGCCCTCATCACCATTCACATGCATAGTCCTAGTACCAGGGGTGCTGGCCCTCATCACCATTCACATGCATAGTCCTAGTACCAGGGGTGCTGGCCCTCATCACCATTCACATGCATAGTCCTAGTACCAGGGGTGCTGGCCCTCATCACCATTCACATGCATAACCCTACTGGCCCTCATCACCATTCACATGCATAGTCCTAGTACCAGGGGTGCTGGCCCTCATCACCATTCACATGCATAGTCCTAGTACCCAGGGGTGCTGGCCCTCATCACCATTCACATGCATAGTCCTAGTACCAGGGGTGCTGGCCCTCATCACCATTCACATGCATAACCCTACTGGCCCTCATCACCATTCACATGCATAGTCCTAGTACCAGGGGTGCTGGCCCTCATCACCATTCACATGCATAGTCCTAGTACCCAGGGGTGCTGGCCCTCATCACCATTCACATGCATAGTCCTAGTACCAGGGGTGCTGGCCCTCATCACCATTCACATGCATAGTCCTAGTACCCAGGGGTGCTGGCCCTCATCACCATTCACATGCATAGCCCTGGTACCAGGGGTGCTGGCCCTCATCACCATTCACATACATAGTCCTAGTACCCAGGGGTGCTGGCCCTCATCACCATTCACATGGATAGTCCTAGTGCCCAGGGGTGCTGGCCCTCATCACCATTCACATGCATAGCCCTAGTACCCAGGGGTGCTGGCCCTCATCACCATTCACATGCATAGTCCTAGTACCCAGGGGTGCTGGCCCTCATCACCATTCACATGCATAGTCCTAGTACCCAGGGGTGCTGGCCCTCATCACCATTCACATGAGTACCAGGCCACTCCTCCACACTTCATTATTAATTAACTTGATGCTTGATGATGAGAGCGCGTGCGATGCATGCAGCATTGAGAGGGTTAAAATTGTCTCTTTGAGCAGGGGCCTCCCCAAGAGTCTTGTGGGACAGGAGAGAGGAAGTGTAGAAATGCTCGATTTCCTTTGTCTTATTCCACCTACACACCAACCCTCCCACACACACACCCTCCCACACACCTACACACCCACCTTCCCACACACACACCCTCCCACACACACACCCTCCCACACACCTACACACCCACCCTCCCACACACACACCCTCCCACCCACAGACCCACCCTCCCACACACCTACACACCCACCCTCCCACCCTCCCACACACCTACACACCCACCCTCCCACACACCCACCCTCCCTCCCACACACCCACCCTCCCACACACACACCCTCCCACAAACACACCCTCCCACACACCTACACACCCACCCTCCCTCCCACAAACACACCCTCCCACAAACACACCCTCCCACACACCTACACACCCACTCTCCCACACACCCACTCTCCCACACACCTACACACCCATCCTCCCACACACACACCCTCTCACACCCACCCTCCCACACACCTTCCCTCCCACACACCTACACACCCACACACACCCTCCCACACACCTACACACCCACCTACCTCACACACACCCCCACACCAACACCATACACCCATTAACATACCCACTCCCCACCCCACCCACCTGCCTATGCCACCGACACCCCGCCCACCTGCTTATGCACTGACACCCTACCCACCCACCTGCAAAGTAATAAACATAATTGCATGAATGAGCTCACCATCCAAGATGACCTCTCTCTGCTTCAACTTATCATCTCCAGTTTGAGCTCGATACCTGCAACAGAACCTCAGTGTTATAGCGACACACACATCAGTGTTATACCTCAGCCAATAAGTGCTGTTAAACCCATCAGTGTTATAATCACACTCACATAAGCATCATAAATCCATTCACTCAGTGTTATAATTACACTCACATAGCGTAATTACTCCACCCACATCAGTGGAAGAGAAAACACAATCAACATTACACTATATAGATACACGCTGTCTCACACTAGATACACACTGTCTCACACTAGATACACACTGTCTCACACTAGATACACACTGTCTCACACTAGATACACACTGTCTCACACTAGATACACGCTGTCTCACACTAGATACGCACTGTCTCACACTAGATACACACTGTATCACACTAGATACACACTGTCTCACACTAGATACACACTGTCTCACACTAGATACACACTGTCTCACACTAGATACACACTGTCTCACACTAGATACACACTGTCTCACACTAGATACACGCTGTCTCACACTAGATACACGCTGTCTCACACTAGATACACGCTGTCTCACACTAGATACACGCTGTCTCACACTAGATACACACTGTCTCACACTAGATACACGCTGTCTCACACTAGATACACTGTCTCACACTAGATACACACTGTCTCACACTAGATACACACTGTCTCACACCAGATACACACCGTCTCACACCGTCTCACACTAGATACATGCTGTCTCACACTAGATACACACTGTCTCACACTAGATACACACTGTCTCACACTAGATACACACTGTCTCACACTAGATACACACTGTCTCACACTAGATACACGCTGTCTCACACTAGATACACACTGTCTCACACTAGATACACACTGTCTCACACTAGATACACACTGTCTCGCACTAGATACACACTGTCTCACACTAGATACACACTGTCTCACACTAGATACACACTGTCTCACACTAGATACACACTGCCTCACACTAGATACACACTGTCTCACACTAGATACACACTGTCTCACACTAGATACACGCTGTCTCACACTAGATACACACTGCCTCACACTAGATACACACTGTCTCACACTAGATACACGCTGTCTCACACTAGATACACGCTGTCTCACACTAGATACACACTGTCTCACACTAGATACACACTGTCTCACACTAGATACACACTGCCTCACACTAGATACACGCTGTCTCACACTAGATACACACTGTCTCACACTAGATACACACTGTCTCACACTAGATACACACTGTCTCACACTAGATACACACTGTCTCACACTAGATACACACTGCCTCACACTAGATACACACTGTCTCACACTAGATACGCACTGTCTCACACTAGATACACACTGTCTCACACTAGATACACACTGTCTCACACTAGATACACACTGTCTCACACTAGATACACACTGTCTCACACTAGATACACACTGTCTCACACTAGATACACACTGTCTCACACTAGATACGCAGTCTCACACTAGATACACACTGTCTCACACTAGATACACACTGTCTCACACTGCCTCACACTAGATACACACTGTCTCACACTAGATACACACTGTCTCACACTAGATACACGCTGTCTCACACTAGATACACACTGTCTCACACTAGATACGCACTGTCACACACTAGATACACACTGTCTCACACTAGATACACACTGTCTCACACTAGATACACACTGTCTCACACTAGATACACACTGTCTCACACTAGATACACACTGTCTCACACTAGATACACGCTGTCTCACACTAGATACACGCTGTCTCACACTAGATACACGCTGTCTCACACTAGATACACACTGTCTCACACTAGATACACGCTGTCTCACACTAGATACACACTGTCTCACACTAGATACACGCTGTCTCACACTAGATACACACTGTCTCACACTAGATACACGCTGTCTCACACTAGATACACGCTGTCTCACACTAGATACACACTGTCTCACACTGCCTCACACTAGATACACACTGTCTCACACTAGATACACACTGTCTCACACTAGATACACACTGTCTCACACTAGATACACACTGTCTCACACTAGATACACACTGTCTCACACTAGATACACACTGTCTCACACTGCCTCACACTAGACTCACACTTGCATTGATCCTGTGACAGCCTCTGCATTCTCCCACACCAACAACACTATCCCAACTCATACATAGCCCGCACTTACATGTAGACATCATTTTTGACAGACAAGAGATCGTAGACCATGGCCTGATAGGTTAGCTCGTGCAGCAAGGGGGTCACCACATCAAAGCCTCGGTCCAGTATGATGAGCTGTGACTTAGCCTTATCTGGGCCCTAATGACGAAAGAATACCAACCTTACGCATATACCCAGTACACTATTCATCACTAGTGGGCCACTAGTAGGCCAGGCCAGTTAATACTGGCACCATTATCAATTAGCTCTAGCTATTGTCCTAGCCCTAGCATAGCTGAAGACTAATACAGTATACTAACCATTGCATTGCTCTAGCCATTGTCCTAGCCCTAGCATAGCTGAAGACTAATACAGTATACTAATCATTGCATTGCTCTAGCCATTGCCCTAGCCCTGGCATAGCTGAAGACTAATACAGTATACTAATCATTGCATTGCTCTAGCCATTGTCCTAGCCCTAGCATAGCTGAAGACTAATACAGTATACTAATCATTGCATTGCTCTAGCCATTGCTATAGCCCTGGCATAGCTGAAGACTAATACAGTATACTAATCACTGCATTGCTCTAGCCATTGTCCTAGCCCTAGCATAGCTGAAGACTAATACAGTATACTAATCATTGCATTGCTCTAGCCATTGTCCTAGCCCTGGCATAGCTGAAGACTAATACAGTATACTAATCATTGCATTGCTCTAGCCATTGTCCTAGCCCTGGCATAGCTGAAGACTAATACAGTATACTAATCATTGCATTGCTCTAGCCATTGTCCTAGCCCTGGCATAGCTGAAGACAAGTTCCATTTCTCCAGCTTTGAATCTGCTTCTGTTTTGTCGACCTCTCTCTCCACTCTACGATGAGCATTCCTAGTTTATATAAGCCCACTCTACTTAAGGCTGCTTACCTTAACAGGTGCACACATGTGAGTACCTGCATATATGCACCATGCATGCCTCACACATGTGAGTACCTGCATACATGCATCTCCACCAACCACACCCACAACATTATTGTGTTGCGGCATGAAAAATATTATATAACACAACAGTGCCTGTGGCAACTGCGTGTGTGTGGGGGTGTGTGTGTGTGTGGGTGGGTGCATGTATAAGTGTGCACACTCACTGAGCCCAGGTCTCGCTTGTCAGCTTTGTATGAATCCAACTTCACCTGCACAGCTTCTGCTATGTCTGCCACTTCACTGAGTTCACTGCACCACACACACACACACACACACACACACACACACACACACAAACACACACACACATCATCATAACAGTCAACAAGAAGAGGATGCCCTGAGCAGCTGCTACACAAGCAATGCCGTGTGTGTGTGCAGCCATCGTGAATTTCCTATAAGGTGCGCATATCTGAGTCCCTATACCGGCCGAGCTAGAAGAGATGGGAATGCTTGAGCTGTGGCAGAGCAGAGCTCGTGTGTGGACATCCTGTCTGGGCCCCGGCAATGGAGAAAGACTGCCACATGTACAGGGGGAGACAGAGTCATCATCGAGGTACAGGGGGGGACACAGTCATCACCGAGGTACAGGGGGAGAGAGAGTCATCACCGAGGTACAGGGGGAGACAGTCATCATCGAGGTACAGGGGGGGACACAGTCAACACCAAGGTACAGGGGGAGACAGAGTCATCACCGAGGTACAGGGGGAGACAGTCATCATCGAGGTACAGGGGGAGACAGAGTATTCATCGAGGTACAGGGGGAGACAAGAGTCATCATCGAGGTACAGGGGGAGACAGAGTCATCACCGAGGTACAGGGGGAGACAGAGTCATCACCGAGGTACAGGGGGAGACAAGAGTCATCATCGAGGTACAGGGGGAGACAAGAGTCATCATCGAGGTACAGGGGGAGACAGAGTCATCATCGAGGTACAGGGGGAGACAGAGTATCATCGAGGTACAGGAGGAGACAGAGTCATCATCGAGGTACAGGGGGAGACAGTCATCATCGAGGTACAGGGGGAGACACTCTACTAGCCAATGGAGAGGTGAAGGTTTCATTTGCAACAGCCATCCATCCTTCTGGTCATGCAAGCTTATGTAAATTGGAAAGGGTTAGTCGCATGTCGTTGCAGCAAAAGATATTGCAGAAGTCTAATTGCTTATTAGTGCATTAGAATAGTGCATTAGAATAGCGCATTAGAATAGTGCATTAGAATAGTGCATTAGAATAGCGCATTAGAATAGTGCATTCGAATAGTGCATTCGAATAGTGCATTAGAATAGTGCATTAGAATAGAATAGCGCATAATAATAAGATCACACACACACGTGTAAGAAAGGTGGGTGTGTCCTTAATACATAAGGCTATTAAATAATCTTTACATACATATGTAAGTATCTCCATGGAAACACACCACAAATACATGAACTTTCATATTTCAAGTCATCTGCAAGAAACTAACTAGTTCCTGCCAGTGTTAATAGTTGGGTAGGTAGGGGCGACCAATCAGATATAGCCAACCATACCGAGCTGCAGTTGGAGAAACAAGACTACAAACTGGGCCAACTAGCCCATGAGATTGCAAACTGGGCCAACTAGCCCATGAGATGGCCATGTAGTTCTGATGAATAGAGATGCTCCATTCCTGGAGATGCAGGCAGTGTTATAGCTTCCTCAGAGAAACATACTAGTTTTTACTACCAGCAATTCTTGAAGCTGCTCTCCTCTCTGCAGCACCCGACAAGCAGGAGCTAGCTAGCAATATCCCCTTACCTATTCATCGATGCCTAACCTCCTGTTTCTAATCCTCAGGCTAGCAACAACCAACACAGCCTCGATATATATAGTCATGGCCGCTGTGTGTACATGTGCATGGCTGCTGTGTGTAGGTTACATGCAAGTGTGTGTACTACACCACATGCATGTGTGTGTACTAGATACTACATGCATGTGTGTACAACACCACATGCATGTGTGTTTGCTACACACTTGTACATGTATGTGTGTGTACAACACCACATGCATGTGTGTGTAATGAGGTTCTTCATGTGTCGTACGTACTTTCTGTATCTGACTGAGGGGTACTCTCCCAGCATGGCACAGACTGTGGACAGCTGCTCAGCTATGCGCTCTGCCATTTCTGCCTTGCCCACTGCGCCGGATGTGTACAGGTCCTGGAAGGCCTCAGGGTAGTCCAGAGTGAAGACTTTGGACTCATACGGCAGGAACGCCATGTTAGCCTCCTTCAGCGTCACGATCCCTGTGTGTGTGAGAGGGAGAGAGTGTGTGTGCATGTGTGTGTGTGTGCAGGTGTGAGTGAGTGTGTGTGGGAGCAAATGTGTGAATGCGTGTGAGCATGTGTGTGAGCATGTATGTGAGTGTGTGAGAGCATGTGTGTGAGTGTGTGTGTGTGAGAGTGTGTGAATGTGTGTGAGTATGTGTGTGAGTGTGTGTGTAAGTGTGTGTGAGCATGGATCCATGTGAGTGTGTGTGAGCATGGGTGTGAGTGTGTGAGCATGGGTGTGAGTGTGTGAGCATGGGTGTGTGTGTGAGCATGGGTGTGAGTGAGCATGGGTGTGAGTGTGTGTGTGAGTGAGCATGTGTGAGCATGGGTGTGAGTGTGTGTGAGCATCGGTGTGAGTGTGTATGAGCATGGGTGTGAGTGTGTGTGAGCATGGGTGTGAGTGTGGGAGCATGAGTGTGAGTGTGTGTGAGCATGGGTGTGAGTGTGTGTGAGCATGGGTGTGAGTGTGTGTGAGCATGGGTGTGAGCATGGGTGTGAGTGTATGTGAGCATGGATGTGAGTGTGTGTGAGCATGGGTGTGAGTGTGTGTGAGCATGGGTGCGAGTGTGGGAGCATGAGTGTGAGTGTGTGTGAGCATGGGTGTGAGTGTGTGTGAGCATGTATGTGAGTGTGTGAGCATGGGTGTGAGTGTGTGTGTGTGTGTGAGCATGGGTGTGAGCGTGTGTGAGCATGGGTGTGAGTGTGCGTGAGCATTGGTGTGAGCGTGTGTGAGCATTGGTGTGAGTGTGAGTGTGTGTGAGCATCGGTGTGAGTGTGTGTGAGAATCGGTGAGTGTGTGTGAGCATGAGTTTGAGCATCGGTGTGAGCGTGTGAGCATGGGTGTGAGTGTGTGTGAGCATGGGCGTGAGCATGGGTGTGAGTGTGTGTGAACATGGGCGTGAGTGTGTGTGAGCATGGGTGTGAGTGTGTGTGAGCATGGGTGTGAGTGTGTGTGAGCATGGGTGTGAGTGAGCATGGGTGTGAGTGTGTGTGAGCATGGGTGTGAGTGTGTGTGAGCATCGGTGTGAGTGTGAGTGTGTGAGCATGGGTGTGAGTGTGTGTGAGCATGGGTGTGAGTGTGAGCATGGGTGTGTGAGCATGGGTGTGAGTGTGTGTGAGCATGGGTGTGAGTGAGCATGGGTGTGAGTGTGTGTGAGAATGGGTGTGAGTGTGTGTGAGCATCGGTGTGAGTGTGAGTGTGTGAGCATGGGTGTGAGTGTGTGTGAGCATGGGTGTGAGTGTGAGCATGGGTGTGAGTGTGTGAGCACATGGGTGTGAGTGTGTGTGAGAGAGTGTGTGTGTATTCATAATGTACATTGATCAGGTGATATTTTAAAGTAATTGACTTACTCTTGGAGATCTTGCCAAGCTTGGAGAAGAGGCTGGTGGGACATTCTAGCAACACACACAGAGAGAGAGAGAGCAGAGCACACGGGTAAGTGTATGTATGTATTAATCACACACATTCATGGCAGTACTCTGCACCAATTAACACTAGCCATGGAGCACTATAATTATTGGGGTGTATGTTTGCAGGATCCATTCCACTAAGGAGATCTAATCGAGTGAACAACTGCTGGGCTTGCTGATGCCTTGTGCTGGCCATCACTGCTGGGCTTGCTGATGCCTTGTGCTGGCCATCACTGCTGGGCTTGCTGATGCCTTGTGCTGGCCATCACTGCTGGGCTTGCTGATGCCTTGTGCTGGCCATCACTGCTGGGCTTGCTGATGCCTTGTGCTGGCCATCACTGCTGGGCTTGCTGATGCCTTGTGCTGGCCATCACTGCTGGGCTTGCTGATGCCTTGTGCTGGCCATCACTGCTGGGCTTGTGTTGGCCATCACTGCTGGGCTTGCTGATGCCTTGTGCTGGCCATCACTGCTGGGCTTGCTGATGCCTTGTGCTGGCCATCACTGCTGGGCTTGCTGATGCCTTGTGCTGGCCATCACTGCTGGGCTTGTGTTGGCCATCACTGCTGGGCTTGCTGATGCCTTGTGCTGGCCATCACTGCTGGGCTTGCTGATGCCTTGTGCTGGCCATCACTGCTGGGCTTGCTGATGCCTTGTGCTGGCCATCACTGCTGGGCTTGCTGATGCCTTGTGCTGGCCATCACTGCTGGGCTTGCTGATGCCTTGTGCTGGCCATCACTGCTGGGCTTGCTGATGCCTTGTGCTGGCCATCACTGCTGGGCTTGCTGATGCCTTGTGCTGGCCATCACTGCTGGGCTTGCTGATGCCTTGTGCTGGCCATCACTGCTGGGCTTGCTGATGCCTTGTGCTGGCCATCACTGCTGGGCAAGGAAACCTTGCACCATGCCAGGCAGGTGTGCACATCACCAGATATTCAGTTGGGGGGGCTGAGTTCCACCTAATCCCTGAGCTGGTATTACAAGCAGCACTCTGTCCACCTATCCCTGAGCTGGTATTACAAGCAGCACTCTGTCCACCTATCCCTGAGCTGGTATTACAAGCAGCACTCTGTCCACCTATCCCTGAGCTGGTATTACAAGCAGCACTCTGTCCACCTATCCCTGGGCTGGTATTACAAGCAGCACTCTGTCCACCTATCCCTGGGCTGGTATTACAAGCAGCACTCTGTCCACCTATCCCTGAGCTGGTATTACAAGCAGCACTCTGTCCACCTATCCCTGAGCTGGTATTACAAGCAGCACTCTGTCCACCTATCCCTGGGCTGGTATTACAAGCAGCACTCTGTCCACCTATCCCTGAGCTGGTATTACAAGCAGCACTCTGTCCACCTATCCCTGGGCTGGTATTACAAGCAGCACTCTGTCCACCTATCCCTGGGCTGGTATTACAAGCAGCACTCTGTCCACCTAACCCTGGGCTGGTATTACAAGCAGCACTCTGTCCACCTATCCCTGGGCTGGTATTACAAGCAGCACTCTGTCCACCTATCCCTGAGCTGGTATTACAAGCAGCACTCTGTCCACCTATCCCTGGGCTGGTATTACAAGCAGCACTCTGTCCACCTATCCCTGAGCTGGTATTACAAGCAGCACTCTGTCCACCTATCCCTGGGCTGGTATTACAAGCAGCACTCTGTCTTGCCAGGCCACTAGCTGGCCACACGAGTAGACATGCACAGTGGGCATTAACTAGAATGTCAATGCAGAGGTGCTCCCCAACCAGGTACCTCTTCTAGAACCTTTCAAGACTGAGGACTGGTGGAGCCCTCACCACCATAGCACCTGAGGATTGGTGGAGTAGCCCCCACACCACAGCATCTGAGGATTGGTGGAGTAGCCTCAACATCACAGCACCTGAGGATTGGTGGAGTAGCCCTCAACACCACAGCATCTGAGGATTGGTGGAGTAGCCCCCACACCACAGCATCTGAGGATCGGCTGTGGACATCGAAACAGCTCCAGAATGATCGCTCAGAGTCGCCCTCGGCATAGGGAAAACAGCTCGCCTCGAGTGTCTTCATCATCGTCTCAGCTCACTGGCTGCTCGACTGCAGTAGTTCTGCAGCAGCTCTCTACATCACCATCGCTGACCGTCGCTAGCTAGGGCTAGGCTCTCTACATCACCATAGCTGACTGTCACTAAGGGCTAGGCTCTCTACATCACCATAGCTGACTGTCACTAGCTAGGGCTAGGGCTAGGCTCTCTACATCACCATAGCTGACTGTCGCTAGCTAGGGCTAGGCTCTCTACATCACCATAGCTGACTGTCACTAGCTAGGGCTAGGGCTAGGCTCTCTACATCACCATAGCTGACTGTCACTAGCTAGGGCTAGGCTCTCTACATCACCATAGCACTAGCTAGGGCTAGGCTCTCTACATCACCATAGCTGACTGTCACTAGCTAGGGCTAGGCTCTCTACATCACCATAGCTGACTGTCGCTAGCTAGGGCTAGGCTCTCTACATCACCATAGCTGACTGTCACTAGCTAGGGCTAGGCTCTCTACATCACCATAGCTGACCGTCGCTAGCTAGGGCTAGGCTCTCTACATCACCATAGCTGACTGTCACTAGCTAGGGCTAGGCTCTCTACATCACCATAGCACTAGCTAGGGCTAGGCTCTCTACATCACCATAGCTGACTGTCACTAGCTAGGGCTAGGCTCTCTACATCACCATAGCTGACTGTCGCTAGCTAGGGCTAGGCTCTCTACATCACCATAGCTGACTGTCACTAGCTAGGGCTAGGCTCTCTACATCACCATAGCACTAGCTAGGGCTAGGCTCTCTACATCACCATAGCTGACTGTCACTAGCTAGGGCTAGGCTCTCTACATCACCATAGCTGACTGTCGCTAGCTAGGGCTAGGCTCTCTACATCACCATAGCTGACTGTCACTAGCTAGGGCTAGGCTCTCTACATCACCATAGCTGACTGTCGCTAGCTAGGGCTAGGGCTAGGCTCTCTACATCACCATAGCTGACTGTCACTAGCTAGGGCTAGGCTCTCTACATCACCATAGCTGACTGTCACTAGCTAGGGCTAGGCTCTCTACATCACCATAGCTGACCGTCGCTAGCTAGGGCTAGGCTCTCTACATCACCATAGCTGACTGTCGCTAGCTAGGGCTAGGCTCTCTACATCACCATAGCTGACTGTCGCTAGCTAGGGCTAGGCTCTCTACATCACCATAGCTGACTGTCACTAGCTAGGGCTAGGCTCTCTACATCACCATAGCTGACTGTCACTAGCTAGGGCTAGGCTCTCTACATCACCATAGCTGACTGTCGCTAGCTAGGGCTAGGCTCTCTACATCACCATAGCTGACTGTTACTAGCTATGCAGCAGCTCCCTACATTACCATAGCTGACTGTCACTAGCTAGGGCTAGGCTCTCTACATCACCATAGCTGACTGTCGCTAGCTAGGGCTAGGCTCTCTACATCACCATAGCTGACTGTCACTAGCTAGGGCTAGGCTCTCTACATCACCATAGCTGACTGTCGCTAGCTAGGGCTAGGTTCTCTACATCACCATAGCTGACTGTCACTAGCTAGGGCTAGGGCTAGGCTCTCTACATCACCATAGCTGACTGTCACTAGCTAGGGCTAGGGCTAGGCTCTCTACATCACCATAGCTGACTGTCGCTAGCTAGGGCTAGGCTCTCTACATCACCATAGCTGACTGTCGCTAGCTAGGGCTAGGCTCTCTACATCACCATAGCTGACTGTCACTAGCTAGGGCTAGGCTCTCTACATCACCATAGCTGACTGTCACTAGCTAGGGCTAGGCTCTCTACATCACCATAGCTGACTGTCACTAGCTAGGGCTAGGCTCTCTACATCACCATAGCTGACTGTCGCTAGCTAGGGCTAGGCTCTCTACATCACCATAGCTGACTGTCGCTAGCTAGGGCTAGGCTCTCTACATCACCATAGCTGACTGTCACTAGCTAGGGCTAGGCTCTCTACATCACCATAACTGACTGTCACTAGCTAGGGCTAGGCTCTCTACATCACCATAGCTGACTGTCACTAGCTAGGGCTAGGCTCTCTACATCACCATAGCTGACTGTCGCTAGCTAGGGCTAGGCTCTCTACATCACCATAGCTGACCGTCGCTAGCTAGGGCTAGGGCTAGGGCTAGGCTCTTGGAATCCACAAAGCTGACTGTCGCTGACTCTGGACAGGACACGTGACAAACTCTAAATTCCATGGAGTGTCCATGCCCCCCTGGACCACGCCCCCCTGGATTATGCACCAGAATCTCAAGTTTATTCTGCTCGCTCGATTACTACACCAAAAAAGTGAAGAATATTTGTCCGAGCAATTTAGAACAGTGGCCGTTAAAATTGCAATTGGTAAGACAAATGTCTGCCATCTTTTTTCTGCTGTTTTGTGCGCTGCTTGTAGTGATCAACCAATCACTGCGCACGTGCAGGGAGGAGCCTAGTAGGAACCCTCGGACAGACAGAGGGACAGACAGACAGAGGGGACAGGCTTCTTAGCAGCCTAAACCCAGGCAGCTTCTTAGCAGCCTAAACCCTGGCAGCTTCTTAGCAGCCTAAACTCAGGCAGCTTCTTAGCAGCCTAAACCCAGGCAGCTGCTTAGCAGCCTAAACCCTGGCAGCTTCTTAGCAGCCTAAACCCTGGCAGCTTCTTAGCAGCCTAAACCCTGGCAGCTTCTTAGCAGCCTAAACCCAGGCAGCTTCTTAGCAGCCTAAACCCAGGCAGCTTCTTAGCAGCCTAAACCCAGGCAGCTTCTTAGCAGCCTAAACCCTGGCAGCTTCTTAGCAGCCTAAACCCAGGCAGCTTCTTAGCAGCCTAAACCCTGGCAGCTTCTTAGCAGCCTAAACCCTGGCAGCTTCTTAGCAGCCTAAGCTGCCAAAGTGAGTTTTAACTGATTACAGTAGTTCTTGGGTTCCAACCGTCCACCAATTTGAAAAGTCAATCAAGCTACATGTAGCACACTCCCAGATGCACTATAGTGCCCCCAGCCCCATGTGCCCCCAGCCCCATGTGACCCCAGCCCCATGTGCCCCCGATCCCATGTGTTCCCAGCCCCATGTGCCCCCAGCCCCATGTGCCTCCTAGCACCATGTGTCCCCCAGCAACATGTGACCCCCAGCACCATGTGCCCCCCAGCACCATTGCCCCCTAGCACCATTGCCCCCCAGCACCATGTGCCCCCCAGCAACATGTGCCCCCAGCACCATGTGCCCCCCAGCACCATGTGCCCCCCAGCACCATGTGCCCCCCAGCACCATATGCCCCCCAGCCCCATGTGTCATTGGCTTACTCTCCAGGAAGTAGATGTGTGCAGACCTGTAGAGAGGCCTGTCCCCAGAGAAGTCCTTGATGAGAGCCTGGATGGACTAAAGGACACACACACACACACACAAACACAACACACGTGGATGTTGGTATTGCATCAAGCAACCATGACAATGACCAGAGAGACAGATGGCATGACATGTCTGGGACATTACACTCGGCTATCTTCTGTCAGCCTGTGGGCTTCAGGAAGGGAGGGGCATCGACAGGACACGCACGCCAATGTGGTTATCATAAACATTCTTGAGCATCCTGTAAGCAAGTCTCCCCACGATGTGCTGTGAGAGTATCCAAGCACTCAACCACCAGCCAAGTCACTGGCTGCTCAGCTGCTCACTGACAGCTCCAGCCAAGTCACTGGCTGCTCAGCTGCTCACTGACAGCACCAGCCAAGTCACTGGCTGCTCAGCTGCTCACTGACAGCTCCAGCCAAGTCACTGGCTGCTCAGCTGCTCACTGACAGCTCCAGCCAAGTCACTGGCTGCTAAGCTGCTCACTGACAGCACCAGCCAAGTCACTGGCTGCTCAGCTGCTCACTGACAGCACCAGCCAAGTCACTGGCTGCTCAGCTGCTCACTGACAGATCCAGCCAAGTCACTGGCTGCTCATATGCTCACTGATAGCCATCTTCATTACAAGCTTGGGAAGGCCACATCTGAGAAGAGAGGCTCATAGAGTTAGTAACCAAATGTGCACCCTCAATCAGATGTGACTGCTCCGCCCCCTCCTCCTCTACCTCTCAGATGTTCTATACCCACTAATGCTGTCCACAACACACCTCAAATTATAGCCTACCACACTCACATATACACACACACTCTCACACACACACACACTCACTCACACACTCTCTCTCTCGCTTCATGTGCACATATACACAGTAGAAGTAAAATAAAAAACATGCCAGTTGCGTTTATTTTGAACGCACGTCGACGCTGACAACCAACACTAACAAATGCAAATAAACGGTTAACATTTACGTGACTTTTGGCTGCAGCAACGCTGTCACCAGCCATAAGATTTGTTCCACGTGCAAGTTATTTTTTAGCTGCTGGGACTCGTCTTTGCTTCGAGCTTTTGAAAGGATAGATCATCTTTGTTGTACAGCTCCTGTTCTACCAACATAAGTTGTTGAAAAGATATCCTGAAGCCTATGGTGAAAAACAGTGAGTAGATTCTGTATGATTGTGATATAAAGTCAAGACCTCTTTTCAGCTAGTAGCTGGGCCTTCACAGGTTTGTACATGTAAGTCATAGCTTCTCTACTATAGCATTTGCAAGCCTTCTTTATAAGAAAGGCTTAGCAAAACTTAGATAGCCTTTGTGTGCAAGCCTTTAGCTACGACATGCTCTCCATGTATAAAGTGTTGATAGTAGATAGTTTGTATATCAGCATTCTCTAACTGCTATTATTGCAGCACAGAGTTTGTTTAGATTGTTACAGAAGTGGAAGTTAGTGTGGACGCGCCTCAGGACCCTGGAGCCCAGATGTCCTGTGTCTGATGTCCAAAGAAACCTAAAAGATCTGGAAAAGAACATAAAGACAACTATATATCCTATGCATGCATGTATCTCTATCCCTATCCTATCCTAACTATTCCCTAACTAGGTGTTGTGCATTTAGTCTCACCTTATCTTATCCATCTCACAGTAGTTTGAGCCATATCTACTTGTCATATTCATGATGTACTCATTATGTTATTCGCGACTCTAACCCACAGCACCTTTCATCTCACCATGTACTATTTAACTGGCTGACTGAACAGTCCAGTCTCTCGATCAATGTTACTTCTTACCTTTTACCTTTAACCAGTTAAAACGAGCCTTGAAGCCAGTCACTAATTGGGGTATTAAGGAGATCAAAACGAGCCTTGAAGCCAGTCACTGATCTCGGGGTATTTCTTCACAGCTATCAAGATCAAGCATCTTATCTCCCTCAAGCCAGAGCATCTCCTCTTCTTCCCTATCTGCACAGCAGTGGCCTTCAACCCTGCTGTCATCATCTTCCCCATCTGCAATCAACCACAAGCGACAGACAGAGATCTCTCTCCTGTCCACAACCCGACTGCTCTAGTACTGAGGACTTACGACCCTCTCTAACAGTACCAGTGCAAGTCCATCTTATCAGTGCGAGGTGACCCGTTCCTAAGTTAGTAGCAGAGCTAGTCGACTCACTCCTAGCTCTGTGAACGTCGAAGGAGGCACGGGCCCTATTATTGCAGCACAGAGTTTGTTTAGATTGTTACAGAAGTGGAAGTTAGTGGGAGAGTAAAAATGTAGATAATGCTTCTCGTAAGGTGAGATGAACATGCTGATTGGCAGCAAATAAAAAGTAGGTAGGATTTTGGTGATGCCCTCTGTAGTTCCCTTCCAAGATCTCCACCCACCAAACACCCGTCCAAATCTTCGCAGCTGCTTAAACACATTCCACAAATCTGTTGACACGTTCTTATTTGGAGATGGATAAAAATTATGCATCCAAAATGAATAATGTTATTGGACAAAGTGATTGTCATTTCCTTCTTCTCTTTGACAAAGAACATAACTGAGCAGTTGTCAGGTAGAAAGAGTGCAGCAATTAGAAATAAATATGTTGCAATAAAATTAAAATTAAACATTAAAAAAAAGAGGCTTTTGATGCTCATCTGCATTTTGGATAGGCTAGCCAGAACCTTCCTTCTTCCCACCTGAAGTAGTGCAAGTCTCCTGTTACGTATACATGAGCGTCGGTCTCAGCGAGAGCACAGAAGTTGCAGTTGAGCATCTATCTTCTACCTGAAGCACTTTCGATCTACAAAATCGAGCGTAGGTCTCCGCAACTCTTGCTTGCTATCTGCATTTATAGCAAGCAAGAGGTGCAGGGACCTCCATTCAACTATTGATGATGCTGCTTGTTTAATAAATGAGCTTTCTAGTGGTGCTAGATACTCTTTCTTATGTCACCACAATGTACTATTGCCTAGTGTCCTTCCTGGCACCTTATTACATGGCTATCATCGAAAGTTTAGCATATTGTGGCCCAGTAAATATCCTTGGCTAGTCTACAGTTCTAAGGTAGATGGTGTATTTTGTCCGCCTTGTGCTCTGTTTCTTCCATCTAGCCAACGTAAAGATAAAGGTTACCTGGTAATTAAGCCTTTTTCTAACTAGATCAAGATGAGTTGCACTTTGTAATCATGTGAAGCTTCAATACCATCGTGGTTGTTTGCAGCAAGCAGATGCATTTAAATGTACAATTGAAAATCCAGCATTAAGCACTGCTGTTCAAAAGGAAATTAGTGAAAACAGGCAATACTGAGGCAAATTGTTTGAGCAATTCTTTTTTTATGCAAACAGGTATTGCATTTCGTGGAAAGTTAGAGGATGTTGCATCGTCAAAGAATCCTGGAAACTTTTTAGCACTGCTAAAATCTTTTGCTGGGACAGAGTAGTTCTCCCCAGAGCATTTAAGGGTAGCGGTGCGCTATCCCTTTGAAACTTTAAGGATAGCGAGCGCTATGCTTGTAATTGTTTTTTCTTCTTCTTTCACAATCTACAGAGGACATCAGACCATTCGCTGCAAGCTTCGCTAGATTGGTGAACATTGAAGTCATCTCAGAAGTCCCAATAACATGCCTCACAAGCTGCCTGGTTGTCATTTGCTTCTTTTTTCTTTTTTTTCTTTTTCTTTTTTTCTTCTTTTTTCCCTTTTTTTCATTCTTTTTTTTTTCTTCCTTTTTTTCCCCCTTCTTTTTTTTCCTTCCCGGTATCACAGGAAATCATAACATAATAACATGACTGTGCATGGTAGATATGGTTGTTTTATTCAATTTTTGTCAATATTTTTCTATGATGTAATACAAAGTAACGTTTTGTAGGTGTGGTTAATGGGAAAAAATTGCAGCATGGCTATTTAGCTGCGCGCAAGTCAGTCGCTGAAAAGATGACAAAGCGTGGACGTTCAAGCGAAGTTGGCTGCAGCAGCTCTGGAAGACCGGCATTAACCCGAAATGGAAGGAAGAGTTTCCGTGGCTATTGGAGTTGGAAGATGGCGAAGGTATGGTGTGTTCTTTGTAGGAAACATAGTCGCAGGCCTAAGAGAGCTAGCGTTGGACGAGCGACCTGGGTAGACCTGCCATGCAAGACATTGACTAGGGAGAGCTTGGTCAAACATGCCAAAAGCGAGTCACATGTCACGGGAGTTAAGATGGAGGCTGATCTGGGCTGCTCTAAAAGAGATGGTGGCATAGCAATGGCTCTCCAAGGAGTAGTTTCAGCTAAGAGAAAGGCCTTTGTTGGAGCACTGAAATGTATGTACTTCCTGAATCACAGGGAGATAGCACATACTACTAACTTTGGGCCTCTCATGGAGCTAGGTAAGTAATTGGGAGCATCTTACCTTACAGACCTGAACCTGGGTGGAAATGCACACTACACATCAGAGCGTTTCATGCAGGAGATTGTGCAGTGTCTAGGAGAAACTGTAGATGAGCCCATCACTTCTAACCTTTCTAAGTCTGCTCTGTGTGTGGATGAAACCACTGATATTTCTGTCACCAAGGAACTTATAGTATACGGTCGTTACATCATAGCAGGTCAAGTGGAGACTAGCTTCCTTCGTGTACTGGAACTAAAAATGGTACTGCCGCTAATATAACTGACACATTAATTAAGTTCTGTAGTGACCTAGGATTAGATATGCATCATTTTTGTGGCTTGGGTAGTGATGGAGCATCAGTGATGTTGGGAAAAAGTGGTGGAGTCTCCAAGTTGCTAAAGGACAAGGCCATGTTTCGAATCACTGCATTGCACACCGATTAGCGCTTGCTTGTGGACAAGCAGCTAATGAGATTTCTTTTCTCAAGCTGTTTAAGAGCACTGTTGACCAACTGTACCGGTTCTATAAGTATTCATCTGTTCGAACTGCGGGGCTCAAAGATATTCAGGAAGTTCTGAATGACCCTAGGCTTAATCTAACTCGGGCAAAAGATGTCCGTTGGTTATCACATGACCGGGCAGTCAGTCACCTTAGCAAGTGTTTCTCCTCAGTGATAGTTAGCTTGGAAAGGGAAGCTCAGGAGCGCAACAATGCTGAGGCTGCTGGGCTCGCTTCCTTTGTAAAGAAATATAATTTTGTGGCTGCTCTCTATATGTTTTCAGATGTTCTTCCACCATTAGCTGCCTTATCACGTGGTTTTCAAAAACAAGATATTGATTTCACCATGGTAAAACCCTTAGTGGTGGGTACTAGAGCTACTATCAATGCTCTTCTTCTGAGTCCTGGTGAATTCTTTCAAAGTCTTCCAGATGTCTTGTTAGGGTTGGAAGAGTATGGAGTACAGCAGCCTAGTAATAGCATGGTGGATAATTTCAAGAGTAACATATACAACAAATACTTACAAACTCTCTCTGAGCACATAACCTATGACATGGAACTGTTTGAGGGATTTGAGATCTTTAACCCCAGTGGTGTTCCAGATGAGCTTGCTCATCAACCATCACACGGCACAGAGCATTTGGATATTCTTATCTCTCACTATGGAAAAGAAGTTGTACAGCCTGAAGAAACCAAGTGTGAACTTATAGTTTTTAACAGTGTAGTGGCTGCTAATAGAGCTTTGAAGCAAATGACAACCAGGCAGCTTATGAGGCATGTTATTGGGACTTCTGAGATGACTTCAATGTTCACCAATCTAGCGAAGCTTGCAGCGAATGGTCTGATGTCCTCTGTAGATTGTGAAAGAGGTTTTTCTACTCTGAATCGAGTCAAGACTGACACGAGGAATCGTCTCACCAATAAAAGCCTCAATCACCTCTTAATGATGTCCATTGAAGGACCAAGTCCCCATATGAGTTTGTGTGCGATGGGTGGGCTTCCATGAGGAACAGGCGGATTGATGTAACCGAATAATCAATGACACTTACATAATTAATGTGACAATCTTTTTCCATGTAACTTCATTATTTAGGCTGGTTATTGTATACAGCAACACAATATTTCAAGGAAAGTTCACAAGTGTTTCATCTACTGGAGTGTGTGTGTATGTACTTTAAGGTATTTAACAAAGATATATCATTCACAGACTGTAAAAATGATCAGAAGTTCCTAGATGAAAACGAGTTATATATAGTCCACTATACTTACTGCAACCTGTGAAATACATGAAACAATAACATCAAAAATATTGCTCATAATAATTTATCAGTCACACTCCAACGACATTGCCCCTATCCTTAACAAAAATCCTAGGGAGAACTGTGCTACAATGCCTTGGGATGCTTCTCTCGAAGTAATGCCTGCACACCAGCTATCTCCCCACTCATCGTTGAGGCCCCATCATACCCTTGCCCTCGCAAATCACTCAGTGATAAGCCAAGCCCCTCCAAGGTCAGTATAATGGCATTTGCTCTATCAGCTGCTCGGACTCTCTCAAGTTTTACAAATGAAACAAACTCTTCTCGAATGTCACCATGGCCATCAACAAAATGAAGCATATGGGGAAATGCTCTACATTGTGACATGAAACCTCATCAGCTAGAACGGAAAAATATTTTGCTTCTTTTATCTCAAATATTGTTTTGGCAAGAATCATATCATAGCCTATAATATTAATAATTTCATTTTGAGTCCAGTGACGGTGAGACAGTATTTTATATGAGCATCTTTATTGTACCAAGGCAAAGAATGCAACACACTTATCACCAAGGACTCAAAATGAAATTATTAATATTATAGGCTATGATATGATTCTTGCCAAAACAATATTTGAGATAAAAGAAGCAAAATATTTTTCCGTTCTAGCTGATGAGGTTTCATGTCACAATGTAGAGCATTTCCCCATATGCTTCATTTTGTTGATGGCCATGGTGACATTCGAGAAGAGTTTGTTTCATTTGTAAAACTTGAGAGAGTCCGAGCAGCTGATAGAGCAAATGCCATTATACTGACCTTGGAGGGGCTTGGCTTATCACTGAGTGATTTGCGAGGGCAAGGGTATGATGGGGCCTCAACGATGAGTGGGGAGATAGCTGGTGTGCAGGCATTACTTCGAGAGAAGCATCCCAAGGCATTGTACACCCATTGTGTAAGTCATTCCATTAATCTGGCTATCTTAAGTTCCTGTTCTGTTCCACCTATAAGGAACTATGTAGATCAGATAAAAGGTTTCACATTATGGATTAAGGATTCAGCTAAAAGAGAGGGCCTCCTTAAAGCAATCATTCAGAAGAGGTCTCAGATTGGCACAAAGCAGTCTTCAATAATCAACGTTTGCATTACTCGATGGGTAGAGAACATCAATGGCTGGGAGCATTTCTGTCTATATCATCCTTTTCTAATTGAAATGTGTGAGATAGTACTCTATGGAATAGTGAATTTCTGAACTTTAATGATGGTTGGACTACTGATGATAAGAAAAATGCTCTTGCATACATGAAAATGTTGGAGTCCTTTGCATTTTTGTATTCCCTAGTCACTCTCTTTAGGTCTATTAAAGAAGCTGTTGTTAAATTACAAGGAAAGTGCCAAGACCTTATCTCTGGAGGGACAATAGTACAAGACTGTTGCAATGAATTTAAAAGAGAGAGAGCAGATGTTGATAATTTTTCACAGCGTATCTTTCGGCATTGTTCTAGATTGGCAGTTCAGTCCAATATAACTATTTCGATGCCACGCACAACTCAGCGACAGCAGCATCGTCTGAATCCACAAACTAATTCAGTTGAGGATTATTTTAAATGGGCTGTAGTCATCCCTTTTCTTGACCACATTATTAATGATATTACATCAAGATTTACTAAGCATACCAACCAGGTAGCTTCATTGCAATACCTCTTGCCAAGCCATATCACTACTTCGTCCTTTGTTAATATTCAACCTGCTGTTACTTTCTATTCTGAAGATCTACCAAATGTGAGGATACTTGATGAAGAGTTACATCGCTGGAAGTTAAGGTGGCTACAAATTTAACCAGATGAGCATCCTCAAACTCTGAGTGAATCGCTTAAACTCTGCTTCCCCAAAACCCTTCCAAATGTTTATACCCTTTTGAACCTTTTTGCTACACTCCCACTCAGTTCCTGTACTTGTGAACGATCTGCTTCTACACTTCGATGTTTAAACAACTACTTGAGATCCACACAGAGTGAGGAAAGACTCAGTGCCTTATCATTAATACACATTAATTATGGAATGGATATTAATATCGATACTGTTTGCAAACTTTACGTAGAACAACATCCATGCATAATTCAATGTTAGCTTATTATTTCAGATATTTTGTCTGTATATATATTTATATTTTTGAATGTTGCTTAATAAAAATCATCTCTGTATATATTTTTGGAGTTTCCGCGATTTGTGCTGGATGGGGCATATATATTTCCCTCTTGCACTATCCTCACCATGGCCTTCGGCCACATGATCCACATCCGACATATATACCTAACCCCCCTTTTCAAAAGTCTGCGTACGCCCCTGCTACTGCCACTAACCCAGCCCTACTGCTACTAACCCAGCCCTGCTGCCACTAACCCAGCCCTGCTGCCACTAACCCACCCACCTGTGCACAATGTAGTTGACATATTCCTAGGTACATGTACAATAATGATGCCACCCACCCACCTGTGTACAATGTAGTAGACATATTCCTAGGTACACGTCCAATAGTGATGCCACCCACCCACCTGTGTACAATGTAGTAGACATATTCCTAGGTGCATGTACAATAGTAGTGATGCCACCCACCCACCTGTGCACAATGTAGTAGACATATTCCTAGGTACATGTACAATAGTGATGCCACCCACCCACCTGTGTACAATGTAGTAGACATATTCCTAGGTACATGTACAATAGTGATGCCACCCACCCACCTGTGTACAATGTAGTAGACATATTCCTAGGTACATGTACAATAGTGATGCCACCCACCCACCTGTGTACAATGTAGTAGACATATTCCTAGGTACATGTACAATAGTGATGCCACCCACCCACCTGTGCACAATGTAGTAGACATATTCCTAGGTACATGTACAATAGTGATGCCACCCACCCACCTGTGTACAATGTAGTAGACATATTCCTAGGTACACGTCCAATAGTGATGCCACACACCCACCTGTGCTCAACTGGCTCTACATATATAGCTCTCTACACATGAGACCTCTTCAAGAATAGCCTAGCAATCACATCCACAGCTCTGCAGCTGTTTCTCCTCAGAAGTAAATTGCATATCATAACAGGTCAGTCTGTCAGCAAAACATAATTCATAGACCATAAGATCCATGAAAAAATAATGCACAGAATAGTTTTTTTAATTTAAAACACAATGCACTCCCGATGTATGGTGTGAATGCACTTATGCACTCCTGATGTATGGTGTGAATGCACTTATGCACTCCTGATGTATGGTGTGAATGCACTTATGCACTCCTGATGTATGGTGTGAATGCACTTATGCACTCCTGATGTATGGTGTGAATGCACTTATGCACTCCTGATGTATGGTGTGAATGTACTTATGCACTCCTGATGTATGGTGTGAATGCACTTATGCACTCCTGATGTATGGTGTGAATGTACTTATGCACTCCTGATGTATGGTGTGAATGCACTTATGCACTCCTGATGTATGGTGTGAATGCACTTATGCACTCCTGATGTATGGTGTGAATGCACTTATGCACTCCTGATTTATGGTGTGAATGTACTTATGCACTCCTGATGTACGGTGTGAATGTACTTATGCACTCCTGATGTATGGTGTGAATGCACTTATGCACTCCTGATGTATGGTGTGAATGCACTTATGCACTCCTGATGTATGGTGTGAATGCACTTATGCACTCCTGATGTATGGTGTGAATGTACTTATGCACTCCTGATGATGGTGTGAATGCACTTATGCACTCCCGATGTATGGTGTGAATGTACTTATGCACTCCTGATGTATGGTGTGAATGCACTTATGCACTCCTGATGTATGGTGTGAATGTACTTATGCACTCCTGATGTATGGTGTGAATGCACTTATGCACTCCTGATGTATGGTGTGAATGCACTTATGCACTCCTGATGTATGGTGTGAATGCACTTATGCACTCCTGATGTATGGTGTGAATGTACTTATGCACTCCTGATGTATGGTGTGAATGCACTTATGCACTCCTGATGTATGGTGTGAATGTACTTATGCACTCCTGATGTATGGTGTGAATGCACTTATGCACTCCTGATGTATGGTGTGAATGCACTTATGCACTCCTGATGTATGGTGTGAATGTACTTATGCACTCCTGATGTATGGTGTGAATGCACTTATGCACTCCTGATGTATGGTGTGAATGTACTTATGCACTCCTGATGTATGGTGTGAATGCACTTATGCACTCCTGATGTATGGTGTGAATGCACTTATGCACTCCTGATGTATGGTGTGAATGCACTTATGCACTCCTGATGTATGGTGTGAATGCACTTGTGCACTCCTGATGTATGGTGTGAATGCACTTATGCACTCCTGATGTATGGTGTGAATGCACTTATGCACTCCTGATGTATGGTGTGAATGCACTTATGCACTCCTGATGTATGGTGTGAATGCACTTATGCACTCCTGATGTATGGTGTGAATGCACTTATGCACTCCTGATGTATGGTGTGAATGCACTTATGCACTCCTGATGTATGGTGTGAATGTACTTATGCACTCCTGATGTATGGTGTGAATGTACTTATGCACTCCTGATGTATGGTGTGAATGCACTTATGCACTCCTGATGTATGGTGTGAATGCACTTATGCACTCCTGATGTATGGTGTGAATGTACTTATGCACTCCTGATGTATGGTGTGAATGCACTTATGCACTCCTGATGTATGGTGTGAATGCACTTATGCACTCCTGATGTATGGTGTGAATGCACTTATGCACTCCTGATGTATGGTGTGAATGTACTTATGCACTCCTGATGTATGGTGTGAATGCACTTATGCACTCCTGATGTATGGTGTGAATGCACTTATGCACTCCTGATGTATGGTGTGAATGCACTTATGCACTCCTGATGTATGGTGTGAATGCACTTGTGCACTCCTGATGTATGGTGTGAATGCACTTATGCACTCCTGATGTATGGTGTGAATGCACTTATGCACTCCTGATGTATGGTGTGAATGCACTTATGCACTCCTGATGTATGGTGTGAATGCACTTATGCACTCCTGATGTATGGTGTGAATGCACTTATGCACTCCTGATGTATGGTGTGAATGTACTTATGCGCTCCTGATGTATGGTGTGAATGTACTTATGCACTCCTGATGTATGGTGTGAATGCACTTATGCACTCCTGATGTATGGTGTGAATGCACTTATGCACTCCTGATGTATGGTGTGAATGCACTTATGCACTCCTGATGTATGGTGTGAATGTACTTATGCACTCCTGATGTATGGTGTGAATGCACTTATGCACTCCTGATGTATGGTGTGAATGCACTTATGCACTCCTGATGTATGGTGTGAATGCACTTATGCACTCCTGATGTATGGTGTGAATGCACTTATGCACTCCTGATGTATGGTGTGAATGCACTTATGCACTCCTGATGTATGGTGTGAATGCACTTGTGCACTCCTGATGTATGGTGTGAATGCACTTATGCACTCCTGATGTATGGTGTGAATGTACTTATGTGCTCCTGATGTATGGTGTGAATGTACTTATGCGCTCCTGATGTATGGTGTGAATGTACTTATGCGCTCCTGATGTATGGTGTGAATGCACTTATGCACTCCTGATGTATGGTGTGAATGCACTTATGCACTCCTGATGTATGGTGTGAATGCACTTATGCACTCCTGATGTATGGTGTGAATGTACTTATGCACTCCTGATGTATGGTGTGAATGCACTTATGCACTCCTGATGTATGGTGTGAATGCACTTATGATGTATGGTGTGAATGCACTTATGCACTCCTGATGTATGGTGTGAATGCACTTATGCACTCCTGATGTATGGTGTGAATGCACTTATGCACTCCTGATGTATGGTGTGAATGCACTTATGATGTATGGTGTGAATGTACTTATGCACTCCTGATGTATGGTGTGAATGCACTTATGCACTCCTGATGTATGGTGTGAATGCACTTATGCACTCCTGATGTATGGTGTGAATGCACTTATGCACTCCTGATGTATGGTGTGAATGCACTTATGCACTCCTGATGTATGGTGTGAATGCACTTATGCACTCCTGATGTATGGTGTGAATGCACTTATGCACTCCTGATGTATGGTGTGCATGCACTTATGCACTCCTGATGTAGTGTGAATGTACTTATGCACTCCTGATGTATTGTGTGAATGCACTTATGCACTCCTGATGTATGGTGTGAATGCACTTATGCACTCCTGATGTATGGTGTGAATGCACTTATGCACTCATGATGTATGGTGTGAATGCACTTATGCACTCCTGATGTATGGTGTGAATGCACTTATGCACTCCTGATGTATGGTGTGAATGCACTTATGCACTCCTGATGTATGGTGTGAATGTACTTATGCACTCCTGATGTATGGTGTGAATGCACTTATGCACTCCTGATGTATGGTGTGAATGTACTTATGCACTCCTGATGTATGGTGTGAATGCACTTATGCACTCCTGATGTATGGTGTGAATGCACTTATGCACTCCTGATGTATGGTGTGAATGCACTTATGCACTCCTGATGTATGGTGTGAATGTACTTATGCACTCCTGATGTATGGTGTGAATGCACTTATGCACTCCTGATGTATGGTGTGAATGCACTTATGCACTCCTGATGTATGGTGTGAATGTACTTATGCACTCCTGATGTATGGTGTGAATGCACTAATGCACTCCTGATGTATGGTGTGAATGCACTTATGCACTCCTGATGTATGGTGTGAATGTACTTATGCACTCCTGATGTATATATGGTGTGAATGCACTTATGCACTCCTGATGTATGGTGTGAATGCACTTATGCACTCCTGATGTATGGTGTGAATGCACTTATGCACTCCTGATGTATGGTGTGAATGCACTTATGCACTCCTGATGTATGGTGTGAATGCACTTATGCACTCCTGATGTATGGTGTGAATGTACTTATGCACTCCTGATGTATGGTGTGAATGCACTTATGCACTCCTGATGTATGGTGTGAATGCACTTATGCACTCCTGATGTATGGTGTGAATGTACTTATGCACTCCTGATGTATGGTGTGAATGTACTTATGCACTCCCGATGTATGGTGTGAATGCACTTATGCACTCCTGATGTATGGTGTGAATTCACTTATGCACTCCTGATGTATGGTGTGAATGCACTTATGCACTCCTGATGTATGGTGTGAATGTACTTATGCATTCCTGATGTATGGTGTGAATGCACTTATGCACTCCTGATGTATATATGGTGTGAATGCACTTATGCACTCCTGATGTATGGTGTGAATGCACTTATGCACTCCTGATGTATGGTGTGAATGCACTTATGCATTCCTGATGTATGGTGTGAATGCACTTATGCACTCCTGATGTATGGTGTGAATGCACTTATGCACTCCTGATTATGGTGTGAATGCACTTATGCACTCCTGATGTATGGTGTGAATGCACTTATGCACTCCTGATGTACGGTGTGAATGCACTTATGCACTCCTGATGTATGGTGTGAATGTACTTATGCACTCCTGATGTATGGTGTGAATGCACTTATGCACTCCTGATGTATGGTGTGAATGCACTTATGCACTCCTGATGTATGGTGTGAATGCACTTATGCACTCCTGATGTATGGTGTGAATGCACTTATGCACTCCTGATGTATGGTGTGAATGCACTTATGCACTCCTGATGTATGGTGTGAATGTACTTATGCACTCCTGATGTATGGTGTGAATGCACTTATGCACTCCTGATGTATGGTGTGAATGCACTTATGCACTCCTGATGTATGGTGTGAATGCACTTATGCACTCCTGATGTATGGTGTGAATGTACTTATGCACTCCTGATGTATGGTGTGAATGTACTTATGCACTCCTGATGTATGGTGTGAATGCACTTATGCACTCCTGATGTATGGTGTGAAAGCACTTATGCACTCCTGATGTATGGTGTGAATGCACTTATGCACTCCTGATGTATGGTGTGAATGCACTTATGCACTCCTGATGTATGGTGTGAATGTACTTATGCACTCCTGATGTATGGTGTGAATGCACTTATGCACTCCTGATGTATGGTGTGAATGCACTTATGCACTCCTGATGTATGGTGTGAATGCACTTATGCACTCCTGATGTATGGTGTGAATGCACTTATGCACTCCTGATGTATGGTGTGAATGCACTTATGCACTCCTGATGTATGGTGTGAATGTACTTATGCACTCCTGATGTATGGTGTGAATGCACTTATGCACTCCTGATGTATGGTGTGAATGCACTTATGCACTCCTGATGTATGGTGTGAATGCACTTATGCACTCCTGATGTATGGTGTGAATGCACTTATGCACTCCTGATGTATGGTGTGAATGTACTTATGCACTCCTGATGTATGGTGTGAATGTACTTATGCACTCCTGATGTATGGTGTGAATGCACTTATGCACTCCTGATGTATGGTGTGAATGCACTTATGCACTCCTGATGTATGGTGTGAATGCACTTATGCACTCCTGATGTATGGTGTGAATGCACTTATGCACTCCTGATGTATGGTGTGAATGCACTTATGCACTCCTGATGTATGGTGTGAATGCACTTATGCACTCCTGATGTATGGTGTGAATGCACTTATGCACTCCTGATGTATGGTGTGAATGCACTTATGCACTCCTGATGTATGGTGTGAATGTACTTATGCACTCCTGATGTATGGTGTGAATGCACTTATGCACTCCTGATGTATGGTGTGAATGCACTTATGCACTCCTGATGTATGGTGTGAATGCACTTATGCACTCCTGATGTATGGTGTGAATGCACTTATGCACTCCTGATGTATGGTGTGAATGTACTTATGCACTCCTGATGTATGGTGTGAATGCACTTATTCACTCCTGATGTATGGTGTGAATGCACTTATGCACTCCTGATGTATGGTGTGAATGTACTTATGCACTCCTGATGTATGGTGTGAATGCACTTATGCACTCCTGATGTATGGTGTGAATGCACTTATGCACTCCTGATGTATGGTGTGAATGCACTTATGCACTCCTGATGTATGGTGTGAATGTACTTATGCACTCCTGATGTATGGTGTGAATGCACTTATGCACTCCTGATGTATGGTGTGAATGTACTTATGCACTCCTGATGTATGGTGTGAATGTACTTATGCACTCCTGATGTATGGTGTGAATGCACTTATGCACTCCTGATGTATGGTGTGAATGCACTTATGCACTCCTGATGTATGGTGTGAATGCACTTATGCACTCCTGATGTATGGTGTGAATGCACTTATGCACTCCTGATGTATGGTGTGAATGTACTTATGCACTCCTGATGTATGGTGTGAATGCACTTATGCACTCCTGATGTATGGTGTGAATGCACTTATGCACTCCTGATGTATGGTGTGAATGTACTTATGCACTCCTGATGTATGGTGTGAATGCACTTGTGCACTCCTTTATGTATGGTGAGAATGCACTTATAAATGCACTCCTGATGTATGGTGTGAATGTACTTATGCACAAGCACACTAGAGCTTACTTACGGAGTCACTGGGCACAATGATATAGATGGCCTCCAGCTTGGGCAGGGGCTGGCGTGCCTTCTCCAGAGACTCCACCACTACAACACCAGAGGACACACAGATTAATACACCCTAGACCACACCCACCTAGACCATCATTAGTCAGTACAGTGCTGCCTGGTGTATGTGGGTGTATACATCAGTATGCAGTGATGCCCCTGCTCATAACCTCGTGCATCTTGCCACACACTGAGTGTATGTGTGTATATAGAGTAGCATGCAGTGACACACGAGTGATGCCCCTGCTCATAACCTCGTGCATCTTGCCTCACACTGAGTGTATGTGTGTATATAGAGTAGCATGCAGTGACACACGAGTGATGCCCCTGCTCATAACCTCGTGCATCTTGCCTCACACTGAGTGTATGTGTGTATATAGAGTAGCATGCAGTGACACACGAGTGATGCCCCTGCTCATAACCTCGTGCATCTTGCCTCACACTGAGTGTATGTGTGTATATAGAGTAGCATGCAGTGACGCACGAGTGATGCCCCTGCTCATAACGTCGTGCATCTTGCAGCAAGAAGAGATGATGCGTGTGCTGAGCTGGTCCAGGATCAACACCTGCAACATGTACACAACAATCAATCATCACATACCATACATATGCAGGCCTGTGTGTATGTGTGTGTGTGTGTGTGTGTGTGTGTGTGTGTGTGTGTATGCATAGCAGCACGTGCCTAGACATATGCAAGCTACAATGAGACATCTCTGTCAGCATGAATGCACAGCAAGCTAGCTGTTAGCATGACTGCACAGCAAGCTACATTGTAGCTGCTGACACTGATATGAGCAGCCCACACTGCCTCAGAAGTAGGAGGGATTAGCAGACCTCGTTTCAAGGGAATGTCGCTGACATATCATGAGACCATATATGGATGGGTCAATGTGTGCCTGATCCCCTGAGGATACATGGATGGGTCAACGTGTGCCCACCATACAGGTCGTTGGTCCCTGATCCCCTGAGGATACATGGATGGGTCAATGTGTGCCCACCATACAGGTCGTTGGTCCCTGATGCCCTGAGGATACATGGATGGGTCAATGTGTGCCTACCGTACAGGTCGTTGGTCCCTGATCCCCTGAGGATACATGGATGGGTCAATGTCCTACCATACAGGTCGTTGGTCCCGATCCACTGAGGATATATGGATGGGTCAATGTGTGCCTACCATACAGGTCGTTGGTCCCTGATCCACTGAGGACATATGGATGGGTCAATGTGTGCCTACCATACCTGTGGTCGTTGGTCCCTGATCCCCTGAGGATACATGGATGGGTCAATGTGTGCCTACCATACAGGTCGTTGGTCCCTGATCCACTGAGGACACATGGATGGGTCAATGTGGGCCTACCATACAGGTCGTTGGTCCCTGATCCCCTGAGGACATGTGGATGGGTCAATGTGTGCCTACCATACAGGTCGTTGGTCCCTGATCCCCACTGAGGACATATGGATGGGTCAATGTGTGCCCACCATACATGTCGTTGGTCCCTGATCCACTGAGGACATATGGATGGGTCAATGTGTGCCCACCATACAGGTCGTTGGTCCCTGATCCCCTGAGGATACATGGATGGGTCAATGTCCTACCATACAGGTCATTGGTCCCGATCCACTGAGGATATATGGATGGGTCAATGTGTGCCTACCATAAAGGTCGTTGGTCCCTGATCCACTCAGGACATATGGATGGGTCGATGTGTGCCTACCATACCTGTGGTCGTTGGTCCCTGATCCCCTGAGGATACATGGATGGGTCAATGTGTGCCTACCATACAGGTCGTTGGTCCCTGATCCACTGAGGACATATGGATGGGTCAATGTGTGCCTACCATACCTGTGGTCGTTGGTCCCTGATCCCCTGAGGATACATGGATGGGTCAATGTGTGCCTACCATACAGGTCGTTGGTCCCTGATCCACTGAGGACACATGGATGGGTCAATGTGGGCCTACCATACAGGTCGTTGGTCCCTGATCCCCTGGGTCCCTGATCCCCTAAGGACATGTGGATGGGTCAATGTGTGCCTACCATACAGGTCGTTGGTCCCTGATCCACTGAGGACATATGGATGGTCAATGTGTGCCCACCATACAGGTCGTTGGTCCCTGATCCCCTGAGGATATACAATGGATGGGGAGGGGAGAAGCCAGAGGGATAGACTTTAGACTTACCTCATGCAGTGTGTGTGTATGTGTGTGCATGTGTACAGGGAAAGGAGAGGAGGAAGGGAGGGGGAACGGAGGGGGAACGGAGGGGGAAGGGAGGGGGAAGGGAGGGGGAAGGGAGGGGGAACGGAGGGGGAAGGGGGGTGGAAGAGGTCCAGGGGGGTGGAGGCGGTCCAGAAGGACAAGCTAGACTCTTGCCAGCCAGTTGCTACTGCTCTTCTAAATCAGTGGTCCCATCACACACGTACACACACACACACACACACGAGAGGACCAGGCAGGGCAAGGTAGGGCAAGGTAGGGCAAGGTAGGGCAAGGTAGGGCAGGGCAAGGTAGGGCAGGGCAAGGTAGGGCAGGGCAAGGTAGGGCAAGGCAGGGCAAGGCAGGGCAGGGAAAGGAAACATCTTAAAAAATGCATCTACATTTGCTTGTGTATTAGGCAAACATAATTATTATTCCCAACATAATTGCTGCTGCACTTGATACCAGTCCAAGAAATCGGGTCTGCTTCTATAAATTCTATAGAGCTGCTGGGTGACTAGGTACTGGTCTCATTGTGCATCATACTCTAGGAAACCTTCAGTCTAGGTTCAAGCCTAGGCACCTTCAGTCTAGGTTCAAGCCTAGGCAACTCCAGGCAGGACAAGAGCTCAAGGTTAGAATCAGAGTCAAGGCCTGAACACTTTCACCTACGGTATGTAGACACCTCATCCCTGCCTTGCTACACAGCCTTCAACACAGCTCATACCTTCCATGTTCCCTCTTTGTGTAAACTCCCAAGAATATCATCCAAGACTCCTACACACAACGACAACTTCATGAATCAGACTGCCGACACTCACAGCAACACACTAATACTTACTTATGGCTACCACATCTTTCAGAGACATCTTTTAGACTTCTCTCAGAGTTTCGTTGCGGTAAAGGAGTTGTTCCCAGCTTGTAAGAACACCAGGGTTACACGGAAAGAGTGGGGAGACGGAGTGAACTGGCAGGGCTCAACCCCGAGAAAATTCAAACTTGGGCGTGCCGTTCCCAAATAATCCCCACCCACAACAAGCCGAAGCAAGATGTTCAGATTGCAGCAAAAAAGGAAGGAAGAAGCCGAGAGGTCTGCAAGCAAGCCTGCCACGCTAGGGAAGCAGATGAGCATACGGAGCAGGTACTTGACTCAAGAAGTGGCAGAGATTCAATCCTGCCTGCCTTCATCTTGCTCCATTGCCTTTGAAGACGTGGACGACTTGAGGGAATTCCGCTTGACAGTTAAGCCAGAGGAAGGCTACTGGAAAGGCGGTGCCTTTGTATTTAAGATCCAGATTCCATCAGAATATAACCTTAAGCCTCCAGTGGTGCGATGTCAGACTAAACTATGGCACCCCAACATGACAGAGGATGGCAAGGTGTGTCTCAGTATCTTGAGGGAGCATTCCCTGGATGGCACTGGGTGGCTGCCCACACGCACACTCAAGGATGTGGTCTGGGGACTCAACTCTCTTTTTGGAGACCTATGTGACTTTGAGGACCCTCTGAACAGCGCTGCAGCTGAAGAGTACACTATGAACAAACTGAGCTTCCAAAGAAAAGTGAAGAACTATATTGCGTGGTATGCAAAACCTTAGCTAATAATCATTATTGCCATGACACCAAAAATTATTCAAACCTACAAACAGATCTGTATGGGCAATAGATCGCACATCCCACCAACATAGTGTTACTTATGCATGAATGACAGCGTGGTTCAAGGTTCACTTCAGCCCAAGTGTCTTGCTTCCTACCAGAGTAACGCAGCAGCATCAGGGGCGTGGTCAGTGTAATGATGGGCAGTTTGGTCTTCCTCGCTGTGCGAACTCTTCTTGGCTGTGTCCCGCTCCCAGACCTCGTGGGGGTAGCTCATATCAACATGACCATCGCTCACCACACTGGGGTGAATGGCACTAAATGCAAAGCTCCCCATGGTTCCATCGCGCAGGTACCTTGAGGAGTTGTAGCCAGGGCTATATGGGCAGGCAGAGGAGGCCAGGCCGAGGGAAGGGTGCAGAGGGTGGGAGAAACCTACGTTCCTATTGTGTAGTTCTTCCTGATCCAGATAGTCATAATCAGAATAGTCGTACTGTGGATATGTGTGCTCCTTGACCAAGTTAGAATCACTCCACGACACGTGCTGCATCTGCAGGAACAAACCATCATCATACACATCATGGCAGACTACATGCTCCAGCACACACATCATGGCAGACTACATGCTCCAGCACACACATCATGGCAGACTACATGCTCCAGCACACACATCATGGCAGACTACATGCTCCAGCACACACATCATGGCAGACTACATGCTCCAGCACACACATCATGGCAGACTACATGCTCCAGCACACACATCATGGCAGACTACATGCTCCAGCACACACATCATGGCAGACTACATGCTCCAGCACACACATCATGGCAGACTACATGCTCCAGCACACACATCATGGCAGACTACATGCTCCAGCACAGACATCATGGCAGACTACATGCTCCAGCACACACATCATGGCAGACTACATGCTCCAGCACACACATCATGGCAGACTACATGCTCCAGCACACACATCATGGCAGACTACATGCTCCAGCACACACATCATGGCAGACTACATGCTCCAGCACACACATCATGGCAGACTACATGCTCCAGCACACACATCATGGCAGAGTACATGCTCCAGCACACACATCATGGCAGACTACATGCTCCAGCACGCACATCATGGCAGACTACATGCTCCAGCACGCACATCATGGCAGACTACATGCTCCAGCACGCACATCATGGCAGACCACATGCTCCAGCACGCACATCATGGCAGACTACATGCTCCAGCACGCACATCATGGCAGACTACATGCTCCAGCACACACATCATGGCAGACTACATGCTCCAGCACACACATCATGGCAGAGTACATGCTCCAGCACACACACATCATGGCAGACTACATGCTCCAGCACACACATCATGGCAGACTACATGCTCCAGCACACACATCATGGCAGACTACATGCTCCAGTACATACACAATCCTTCACCCTCCAGCGTGAAATTGAACTCGAAGTAAAAATGGTATGGGCCAAAGTTCAGGACACTAGAAGCTTTTGCTACATGTTGTTTTGGGATTTTAGACATCCATCCAACCACCCCTAACATGCACTTGGTCTCTGCTCACAATGGCCAGGAGCCCTACATTGGCTGATGATTATATGATGTGCTCTCTCCTGACTTGTTCTCTTTGTCGCAATGTTGCATGAGCTGACCTCAGCTGAGGGGCATGAGCTGACCTCAGCTGAGGAGCTGACCTTAGCTGAGGGGCATGAGCTGACCTCAGCTGAGGGGCATGAGCTGACCTCAGCTGAGGAGCTGACCTTAGCTGAGGGGCATGAGCTGACCTCAGCTGAGGGGCATGAGCTGATTTTGGTGCTGTAGAGATTGAAAAGCTGTTGTGCTCACATCTGTTGGACCTAGTGTTGGGTGTATGGTCTATAACTTGGTGAGAATACTAGCAGAATTTAGTGGAATACCTTCCTGGAGCCAGTCTTGTTTAGATAATTTGGTGGAGTACTTGTCTGTAATCCTTGCCTAGAGAATTGGGTAGGCTTGTAATCAGTCTCCCAAACTGCCGTTCATCATATTTGTGCACCACAAATAGGTCACTAAAAGTAACATTGGAAAACATATTCAGTTTCTATTCTCAAAGTTCAAACTAGTGGAGGGCTCATCTAGGAAGAGTTCAAGCAGAACACCTTGCCACAGCTCAGTGAGGTAAGATGGCAGCCACTATAGCTAGCTGCTCCGCCTTGATAGCTCAGATTACATTCCTCTAGCCATTGCCTAGCCCTAGCACAGATGTAGGCCTAATACAGCACTGATGTAGGCCTAATGCAGCACTGATGTAGGCCTAATGCAGCACTGATGCAGGCCTAATACAGCACTGATGCAGGCCTAATACAGCACCCTAATAAGGCCTAATACAGCACTGATGTAGGCCTAATACAGCACTGATGTGGGCCTAATACAGCACTGATGTGGGCCTAATGCAGCACTGATGTAGGCCTAATACAGCACTGATGTAGGCCTAATACAGCACTGATGTAGGCCTAATGCAGCACTGATGTAGGCCTAATACAGCACAGATGTAGGCCTAATACAGCACTGATGTGGGCCTAATACAGCACTGATGTAGGCCTAATGCAGCACTGATGTAGGCCTAATACAGCACTGATGTAGGCCTAATGCAGCACTGATGTAGGCCTAATGCAGCACTGATGTAGGCCTAATACAGCACTGATGTAGGCCTAATACAGCACTGATGTAGGCCTAATACAGCACTGATGTAGGCCTAATACAGCACTGATGTAGGCCTAATGCAGCACTGATGTAGGCCTAATGCAGCACTGATGTAGGCCTAATGCAGCACTGATGCAGGCCTAATACAGCACTGATGCAGGCCTAATACAGCACTGATGTAGGCCTAATGCAGCACTGATGTAGGCATAATACAGCACTGATGTAGGCCTAATACAGCACTGATGTAGGCCTAATACAGCACTGATGTAGGCCTAATGCAGCACTGATGTAGGCCTAATACAGCACTGATGCAGGCCTAATACAGCACTGATGCAGGCCTAATACAGCACTGATGTAGGCCTAATACAGCACTGATGCAGGCCTAATACAGCACTGATGTAGGCCTAATACAGCACTGATGCAGGCCTAATACAGCACTGATGTAGGCCTGATGCAGGCCTAATACAGCACTGATGTAGGCCTAATGCAGGCCTAATACAGCACTGATGTAGGCCTAATGCAGCACTGATGTAGGCCTAATACAGCACTGATGTAGGCCTAATACAGCACTGATGTAGGCCTAATGCAGCACTGATGTGGGCCTAATGCAGCACTGATGTAGGCCTAATGCAGCACTGATGTAGGCCTAATACAGCACAGATGTAGGCCTAATACAGTACTGATGTAGGCCTAATACAGCACTGATGTAGGCCTAATACAGCACTGATGCAGGCCTAATACAGCACTGATGCAGGCCTAATGCAGCACTGATGCAGGCCTAATACAGCACTGATGTAGGCCTAATGCAGCACTGATGTAGGCCTAATGCAACACTGATGTAAGAATTGTATATATATATCCTTACAAATCTGAACTGCTCAAGGTTGGACAACCTGGTGTCCTGAAACATAATGGGGTGGCGGTTCAGAACTGCTGCAAGGTTGGACAACCTGGTGTCCTGCAGCATAATGGGGTGGAGGTTCTGAACTGCTGCAAAGTTGGACAACCTGATGTCCTGCAGCATAATGGGGTGGAGGTTCTGAACTGCTGCAAGGTTGGACAACCTGATGTCCTGCAACATAATGGGGTGGAGGTTCTGAACTGCTGCAAGGTTGGACAACCTGGTGTCCTGCAACATAATGGGGTGGAGGTTCCGAACTGCTGCAAAGTTGGACAACCTGATGTCCTGCAGCATAATGGGGTGGAGGTTCTGAACTGCTGCAAGGTTGGACAACCTGATGTCCTGCAACATAATGGGGTGGAGGTTCTGAACTGCTGCAAGGTTGGACAACCTGGTGTCCTGCAGCATAATGGGGTGGAGGTTCTGAACTGCTGCAAGGTTGGACAACCTGATGTCCTGCAGCATAATGGGATGGAGGTTCTGAACTGCTGCAAGGTTGGACAACCTGATGTCCTGCAACATAATGGGGTGGAGGTTTTGAACTGGTGCAAGGTTGGATAACCTGATGTCCTGCAGCATAATGGGGTGGAGGTTCTGAACTGCTGCAAGGTTGGACAACCTGATGTCCTGCAACATAATGGGATGACAAATTCTGGAATGGAAATGTGCATGTGGAGGTGTGGCTGTGGGAGGTTTGTTAAGAGCACCTGCACCCAGGTTCACTTGAATATGGATACTTACAGTGAGGTCTTCTAGAAATTCTCAGATTACTAAAGAGTTCATGCAGAAGCTGCCAGGCACTTGTTAAAGAGTGTTAGTTTGCATACTGACTAGACTATATCATCAGTTACCCTTCCTCTATATATGTCAACGAAGTAGCTGATTCTCTGTCTGTAGTAGTGTATGTGAGCTTACTTTACCTAGATTAATATTAGTTTCTGCCTCATGACAAGAATGGCGTCTCCCACCTCCAGGCTAGAGCATGCTGAAGACTATGTCAGAAAGAAACTCCATCAGCCTTTCCCGTCAGCTATTAGCCATGGGCCTGTTCTAGCTTTTCTTTCCGCTACCTTCAAACTGCTGCCATTTTCTCAATCTTTCTCATCACTATGACGACCATTCCCAAGTCCGTCTTATTTTAAGGAGGGTAACCCGGGTGAATGTACTGTGAATATATATATATATATATATAGCCTCGTACATTCACCAGGTGAGGCAATGTCTCGTTTTCCACCCAATTCCCCACTAGCCCACTAGGCACACTTCACCTGCCAACACACATACATGCTTCATGCACATGCTTCATGCACATGCTTCATACACATGCTTCATACACATGCTTCATACACATGCTTCATACACATGCTTCATACACATGCTTCATGCACATGCTTCATACGCATGCTTCATGCACATGCTTCATACACATGCTTCATGCACATGCTTCATACGCATGCTTCATGCACATGCTTCATACACATGCTTCATACACATGCTTCATGCACATGCTTCATGCACATGCTTCATACACATGCTTCATGCACATGCTTCATGCACATGCTTCATGCACATGCTTCATGCACATGCTTCATACACATGCTTCATACACATGCTTCATACACATGCTTCATGCACATGCTTCATGCACATGCTTCATGCACATGCTTCATGCACATGCTTCATACACATGCTTCATACGCATGCTTCATGCACATGCTTCATGCACATGCTTCATACACATGCTTCATACACATGCTTCATACACATGCTTCATACACATGCTTCATACACATGCTTCATACACATGCTTCATACACATGCTTCATACACATGCTTCATACACATGCTTCATGCACATGCTTCATACGCATGCTTCATGCACATGCTTCATACACATGCTTCATACACATGCTTCATGCACATGCTTCATGCACATGCTTCATGCACATGCTTCATACACATGCTTCATACACATGCTTCATACACATGCTTCATGCACATGCTTCATGCACATGCTTCATGCACATGCTTCATGCACATGCTTCATACACATGCTTCATACGCATGCTTCATGCACATGCTTCATGCACATGCTTCATACACATGCTTCATGCGCATGCTTCATACACATGCTTCATACACATGCTTCATACACATGCTTCATGCACATGCTTCATGCACATGCTTCATACACATGCTTCATGCACATGCTTCATACACATGCTTCATGCACATGCTTCATGCGCATGCTTCATACACATGCTTCATACACATGCTTCATACACATGCTTCATGCACATGCTTCATGCACATGCTTCATGCACATGCTTCATACACATGCTTCATGCACATGCTTCATACACATGCTTCATGCACATGCTTCATGCACATGCTTCATGCACATGCTTCATACACATGCTTCATGCACATGCTTCATACACATGCTTCATGCACATGCTTCATACACATGCTTCATGCGCATGCTTCATGCGCATGCTTCATACGCATGCTTCATGCGCATGCATGCTTCATGCACATGCTTCATACACATGCTTCATACACATGCTTCATACGCATGCTTCATACGCATGCTTCATGCACATGCTTCATACACATGCTTCATACACATGCTTCATACACATGCTTCATGCGCATGCTTCATACGCATGCTTCATGCGCATGCATGCTTCATGCACATGCTTCATGCACATGCTTCATACACATGCTTCATACGCATGCTTCATGCACATGCTTCATACACATGCTTCATACACATGCTTCATACACATGCTTCATACACATGCTTCATACACATGCTTCATGCACATGCTTCATGCACATGCTTCATGCGCATGCTTCATACGCATGCTTCATGCGCATGCATGCTTCATGCACATGCTTCATACACATGCTTCATACACATGCTTCATACGCATGCTTCATACGCATGCTTCATGCACATGCTTCATACACATGCTTCATACACATGCTTCATACACATGCTTCATGCACATGCTTCATGCGCATACTTCATACACGTGCTTCATACACATGCTTCATGCACATGCTTCATGCACATGCTTCATACACATGCTTCATACACATGCTTCATACGCATGCTTCATGCACATGCTTCATACACATGCTTCATACACATGCTTCATGCACATGCTTCATACACATGCTTCATACACATGCTTCATACACATGCTTCATACACATGCTTCATACACATGCTTCATACACATGCTTCATGCACATGCTTCATACACGTGCTTCATACACATGCTTCATGCACATGCTTCATGCACATGCTTCATGCACATGCTTCATGCACATGCTTCATGCGCATACTTCATACACGTGCTTCATGCGCATACTTCATGCACATGCTTCATGCACATGCTTCATGCACATGCTTCATGCGCATGCTTCATGCGCATGCTTCATGCACATGCTTCATGCACATGCTTCATACGCATACTTCATACACATGCTTCATGCGCATGCTTCATGCACATGCTTCATGCGCATGCTTCATGCGCATACTTCATGCACATGCTTCATGCGCATACTTCATGCACATGCTTCATGCGCATACTTCATACACATGCTTCATACACATGCTTCATGCACATGCTTCATGCACATGCTTCATACGCATGCTTCATACACATGCTTCATACACATGCTTCATGCACATGCTTCATGCACATGCTTCATGCGCATGCTTCATGCACATGCTTCATACACATGCTTCATACACATGCTTCATGCACATGCTTCATGCACATGCTTCATACGCATGCTTCATGCACATGCTTCATACACATGCTTCATACACATGCTTCATGCGCATGCTTCATGCACATGCTTCATACACATGCTTCATACACATGCTTCATACGCATGCATGCTTCATGCACATGCTTCATGCACATGCTTCATACGCATGCATGCTTCATGCACATGCTTCATGCACATGCTTCATGCACATGCTTCATGCACATGCTTCATGCACATGCTTCATGCACATGCTTCATACACATGCTTCATGCACATGCTTCATAAAACTTCACTTTTAAAGTGATCGGGCAACTGGTTAATTTCTCACTGCAAGGCAGACTTCCTTGGTGCTAATCACATCACACCCTTTCAACACAAAGGGTGTGACCAGTCAAACTTGCTGTTGCAACTAAACACTACCTTTTTATTCTTTACAGGATCAGCCATGATGGAAGTGTTCTGAGGAGATCCTCGGGAGGACCTTTCCTTCCGGCCTGAAGGTGTGTAGTTTTGGAGTACAACACCACCACTGTCGCTCTCATCTGAGAGCTCATCCAGGTGGGTCACTACAGCTTCCTCCAACTCGGAGTCTGTCGAGTCACTGGAGCAACCAGTGTCCATGCAATGTCGCGAAGACTTGGAGAAGTTGCAAGTGAACATTGTTTCTCCCTTTTTAGGGTGGACCAAGGGAAGAGATGGCGCTTTCCTACCAGGCTTGAGTGCTGCTCCACTTCTGATTGGTCTGTTCTCTGGACTGCTCTTGTTGCCCACATTGCTGGTGATCTCTTGACTTAGCTGGTGGCTCGACTTTCCTGCGGTGGCCTTGCCTTGCCTGGGGTGGAAGCTCGTCTGTGACGTTGTCTCAGGTTGCATTCTGGAAGACTTCTTAGAACCATGTGGTGAAGTGGTCTTACCAGCAGGGGGCATGGCTAGTGTGCCCTTCGGAGCATCTCCGACTTTTAGGGTGGTAAGTCGAGGCTGGCCACTGCGCAGAGCTCTGTCTGCTCGCCTCCTTCTGATCAAAGCTTGTTTCCAGAGAGGTAAATTCTTGAATTTATCATCATCTTCCCTAACATTAGCCCACTGAGCCACTTCCTTGTAGATGGGAGGGTGCAAGGTCTTGCCTTCCTGTTCTATTAGTCTCTGCTCACCTATTTTGTTGCTGGCTCTGTTGACCACTTCTGGCTGCTGCTGCTGGTGTGTGCTAGGGTTTGTCTGTGCAGGAAAAGGCTCTGATTCTTTCCTGATAGCAAAACTTCTGGGCTCACCACTAAACATTTCCCCAGAGTGAGTCGCCTCCTCACCAACCAGCTCTCTCTTTGTTGAATCAGCCATTGCAATCTTCTGCTGTTTTTTCTGTTTTTTAATTACGAGTTCTTTTTTCCAAGCTGGGAGTGCTGCCAACTTTGGGCCTTCCACATCTGCTCTGAGCTTAGCAGGTTCCATATGTTTGGCAGCCGGAGCAGAGTATGCAGCAGGAGCAGGTGTTGGCATCACAGAGCTGGCAGTTATATTAGTAGCGTAGGACAAGCTCCTTGCCTGTGTGTGCACCTCTGCACGGGCAGACTTACAATGAGATTTCTCAGAAAGTGACCTGGCACTGAAGCCCGAGAGACACATTGTTGCTGGCTGCTTAAGAGGTGATGTTGAATTGAGCCCTGCCTCACTTGGATTTGGAGAACTTGCCCAAGAGGTTTTCTTGAGTATGGGGGAATCTGGTCCTTTTACTCTCTTCACTGCTACCTGCCACTTCTCTGAACGCTGCTCACCTGCATGACTAGCTACCACACTAGCTCCAGCCAGAAGCTTGCCTGATATCTGGGCCTGATTTTCACGAAGGAGGATGGCCCTCTTCCAGGCTGGCAAGGAAGCTAATTTTTTCTCTTCTTCGTGCACTTGCTTGGCATTTTCCATTTCTTCTTGCCTCTTCTTCCGCTCGAGCAGAGCTAGCTTCCATGCCGGCTGTACGACTGCCATCACTTTCCTTAAAAGACACGCCTCCTTCTGGTCTGCAAAAAAAAAATCATTAGTAGATGGAAGCTTGTCCACCAGCACTCCCTAGTACCTCGATGGCGGCTTGAATCTTCAGCATTAACCTACGTAGCAAGGTAAGATAACTTATCGTTAACCAGGTGCAATTTAGCCAGCCCGTCCCACCGAACGTTTGGTTGTGGGAGTGGCTAGCTAACCTGGACTCCCACGCATCATGAATAGAAGCAATTAGAGGTGTGAGCCTGCACAAAAAGGGGGGGGGGGGGGGGGGACCAATTGACTTTGCACACTTTACTGCTCGAAAGATCTATCTCTCTGTGTACTCTTTTTGATACTAAAAACAATGTTGCTGCATAGCTATAAAAAATTAACCGCAGCCAAAGTATACCTCAAAATATTGAAGCCTAAGTTTGCTGCTAGTGTGGCTCCTGATAGCAAAGTCCTAGACGTCTCAAGGAGCTCAGCTCTAGGATGACGTGGGGTCGAGCGTACACTCACACCCTACCTGCGCGTGCGCAGACCTCGTATTTACTAGGACCAGCATTTTGGTAGAGTAGCTTCTTCGAGAGTGGCTAGTGTGCTGGAACCAAGAGAGTTAAAGGAGAAAATTGATGACACGGTTCCCCCCTCTTTATTCAGTGAAGCTTGAACTAAGAGGAGAAAATAATTATTGATGGCACGGTTCCCCCCTCTTTATTCAGTGAAGAATATGTGCTGGACATATCTTTTACAGATGAGGTGAATGCTGCTGTGGGAAGGTTGAAGAGTGGAAAAGCTGAAGGCCCAGACAATGTTGTTGCAGAGCATCTAAAGTATGCTGGTGGGAGTGTGATCTTCTGGCTGAGGAATGTGATGAATGCTATTGTGGAGATGGAAGTAATATTTAAAGTGTGAATATTGGTACCAGTGTACAAGCGAGGAGGAAGGGACCCATTGAAGATGGACAGTTATCGTGGGATTGCCCTAACTTCCATGATGGCGAAGGTGCTGGAGTTCCTTATTCTGAGAAGGATGCAGGATATGTTAACTGAGGCAGGAATTCCGCACATCAACCAAACAGCATACAGGAAGAAGACATCACGTGCAGATACTGTTTTTGCCACACTGGAAGTGATTGCTGAATACCTGAATTCTGCTAGTAATGTTCTCATGTGTCTCCATGATATGTAGAAGGCCTATGCTTCTGTTGAGTACCCAGTTCTTCTTCAGAGGCTGAAAGAGGTTGAATAAATGGGAAGTTATGGAGGTTGCTGAGGAACTGGTACTCAGGGAGGAGGTGCAAGATCAGGTTAAATGGAGACTACTCGGAGGGGTTTGAAATAGAGAGAGGAGTAAGGCAGGGCTCAGTTTGGTCACCGGTGCTCTTCTTGATATATAGTGATGAATCCATTATTGAAGCAGCTGCAGAAGTCTAGTCTAGGCCTATCTACTTCTATGCAGGTGGTTTTTTTGCATGCGGATGACATAAGGACCTTAGCTACATCCAATGATTCCCTGGTTCAGCACTAAGGACCTTAGCTACATCCAATGATTGCCTGGTTCAGCAATAAGGACCTTAGCTACATCCAATGATTCCCTGGTTCAGCAATAAGGACCTTAGCTACACTCAATGATTCCCTGGTTCAGCAAGATGAGTTAGTAAAAGACTTTGCAGCGGTGAACTACTTGAAGTTAAATGTAAAAAAATGTGAAGTCGTTGGGTTTGGCGTTGGGGGTAGTGATAATCCAAGATGCGTAGTAGATGGACATGCACTACCAGTGGGTGGTGAAGGAAAATGTCTGGGGTTCTGGTGGAGGCGGAATCTACTGGCCACGAAGTGTGTGGAGGCGGAATCTACTGGCCACGAAGTGTGTGGAGGAGAAGGCCAGGAAGGCATTCTTTGGATATGGTAGCATTGGTGTTTTCCAGGGGAGCCCGAGTCCACTTTCTGCCTTTTCAGTGCTTGCGACCTGTGTAATGCCTGTCCTATTATACGGTGCTGAGACCTGTGTCATGCTTGTCCTATTATACGCTGCTGAGACCTGTGTCATGCCTGTCCTATTATACGCTGCTGAGACCTGTGTCATGCCTGTCCTATTATACGGTGCTGAGACCTGTGTCATGCCTGTCCTATTATATGGTGCTGAGACCTGTGTCATGCCTGTCCTATTATACGGTGCTGAGACCTGTGTCATGCCTGTCCTGTTATACGGTGCTGAGACCTGTGTCATGCCTGTCCTATTATACGGTGCTGAGACCTGTGTCATGTCTGTCCTATTATAAGGTGCTGAGACCTGTGTCATGCCTGTCCTATTATACGCTGCTGAGACCTGTGTCATGTCTGTCCTATTATACGGTGCTGAGACCTGTGTAATGCCTGCCCTATTATACGGTGCTGAGACCTGTGTCATGCCTGTCCTATTATACAGTGCTGAGACCTGTGTCATGCCTGTCCTATTATATGGTGCTGAGAATTGGGTCCTGACACCTGAACTGATTGAACGACTCGAGTGTTTTCAGGGAGAATTGGCAAAGCGAGTGCTTTGTTGGCCAAGACACTTCTCTAATACTGTAGCAACTTTGGCAGTGGATTACAGTCCGTACGTAGCAGGATTCTGGGGAGTAAGGTGGCATTCTTAGCATATCTAACTTTGGCAGTGGGATTACAGTCCGTACGTAGCAGGATTCTGGGGAGGAATGTGTCATTCTTGCAGCATGTCTTGGACGGTAAAGGGGAGACAGAGTGGAAAGGTTCTCGAGTCTCTGAGTTATGAATAGCTCTCTGGTAAAGGAATGTATTATGGAGTTGGAAGAAATGTGTGGAGTGAAGTGTACAGTAAAAGTCTTGGCAGGTGAGGAAAGGTCGGGGAAGGAGATGAAGGGGCTGATGAGGGTTGTGGACTATATACATAACCTGGAAAAATGTCAGGAAAAGGCTCCACTAATAGCAAGGGTGGAGGAAGATGTGGGGTGGCAGCGAATATGGGACGAGCTGTTGATATTCAAGCATCGACACACGAAAGGAATGCAGTCCCTGTCAAAGTTGATGAGCCACCATGGCAGGGCGCGCCCGATGTGCGAAGAAAATGACCTGCAGACCAGCCATTCCTCCCATGTCGTAGGAAAGCACAGGGAGATTTTTAACCTCCAGGTCTTATGTGATCTTGACATGGAGCAGTGAATCTTTCAGAAACTGAGAGACCTGACCTTTGTGTCAAAATTTGACAGAACTCAACTAATGTACAATCAAGATTAGTGAGTAGTGTTGTATTGTGTGTGTGTGTGTGTGTGTGTGTGTGTGTGTGTGTGTGTGTGTTACACTTGGGAAGGGTTCCTATCATTTTACCATTTATCATCTACATCATCACCATCACCACCACCACCATCATCTCACCATCATCATCGCCACCATCATCATCACCATCATCATCATTATTATTATTACTACTACTACTACTATTATTATTATTATTATTATTATTATTATTATTATTATTATTATTATTATTATTATTATTATTATTATTATTATTATTATTATTATTATTATTATTATTATTATTATTATTATTATTATTATTTTTATTTTTATTATTATTATTATTATTATTATTATTATTATTATTATTATTATTATTATTATTATTATTATTATTATTATTATTATTATTATTATTATTATTATTATTATTATTATTATTATTATATAGAAACATGAGTGGTGACCATGATTAGGGAGAAAGAGTACTGATGGTCTGCAAGTCAAAATCAAGTATATAGCCAGATTTAAGTGGTGGAAGTTAGGGAGGGATGGTATATTAGAGCATTTCATAGAAAATGATAAGAGCATGAATTAAAGTTTGCGATTAAGAAATAATTGATATTTTATATATATATATACTAGAGAGCGAGTTCCAAAGACGAGGATGCGAGTGAACAGATACGAGCATGAACAAGTTTGATTTTTAGATGATTATTCAGATTATTCAGATGGTTTAAAAAAAGAGATTTTACAATACATAAGATCTCATTTAGTTCCCAAGATTAGGGGAAGGCGATATTTGTAGTCTGATGAAAAATATCTGAGGATAAACTTTGTTGCTCTTCTTTGGATCTTGGGACAAAGTCTTTCTTGAGATGAGAGCACCAGATTGGAGAGGCATACGACTTCACTAGAGTGAGGTAAAGTTGTTTCTTTGCACTCACTGTGTTGCAATGATGGAAAGTACGTCTAAGATGCCACAGGGACTTGTAGGATTTACCAATTACGTATGATACATGGAGACTGCATGATAGGTCAGATGAAATCAGAACACTTAAGTCTTGGGTGAAACTTTTTCTGGCAATGATCGTATCTTGTAATCAATAAACATGTGGTGAGAAAATTATTAAGTAGCTTACACCTTAGGTGTTGCCGGGCAAATTAACGCCTGGAGTAATTTACAGGCCCCAGTGATATCACTGCCAGTTCATTGAGCCATTCTTGTCTCTTATCTTATGAGCTTTAGCATGTGATGCTGAACACCACATTCACAGCAAGTCATTTCCACTCACTTGGCACCTGAAAAACACTACAACTTTCTAAATATCCAGTCTAATTTTTCCATCTCACTGCTTGTGTGTCAGTTCTTTACCTCCCTCAGAGGTATAGAAGACACTTAAAAAGATTAGCGTACTATCTTAAGCACAGTATATGCACACCATTGACCACAAGAAATTATGTGCACGGTATAAGCCAGCTATCAAGATACTCACCGAGCAAACCTTTAGGATGGGAAGATGGTTCAACATAATACAACATGATAATCATTCTCTACATTTTAGCAGCTTCTGTTGGATGAAATGGTGAGCTATATTTAGAGTGTATTTTCTACTTGGTGCCTCAAGTGGTCCTCAAGTGGTATCTTTTTGTGTATTTGGAAGTCTTCAAGCAATAATGAAGCAATACCGTCACAGCCTCTCTCTGACTTACCTTCCACCAAGAATGTTGTAACTGACTTTAAAGTGATGATATATGTATCTGTGCAGGAGAAATTCTTTATTTCAATATTTTACAGTCCAGTAGTATGCAGTTAGTCCTGCCTCAGTCACCTTTCTATCCAGTCCTGCCTCATTCACCTTTCTATCCAGTCCTGCCTCAGTCACCTTTCTATCCAGTCCTGCCTCAGTCACCTTCTATCCAGTCCTACCTCAGTCAGCTTGTATTGACACCTCTAAAGCAGGTACTTTAGATTCCTCTCAGACCTGTAACAGCAATAGTGGTAGTGCTAATTCCTCTAGCGTTATAGCTAACTCTGTCCTTGCCTGATGCTCTTGCCCAATTTTATTAGTCTAGCTGGTGCCCTTCAAGTTTTGTTGTGATGAGCATGGGAATCTAAATAGCACTCACCTGAAGCCTTCGGAATGATCTGTATGTATCTTGAACTTAACAACTCGCTTCCAGACATTTATATGAAGCTAGTGACCTCAGCACATGTAATACACATATTATATTAATGCTAAATAGCACACACCCGGTCTAAATTCTGGATCTGCCCCCTGCTCATGTGCAGTTGCTAGTCCCTCGACTTTCACTCAAGATGGTGGCAGTGTTAGTTCCTGGCCTGAGCATGTCTAGAGATGGTGGCAGTCTTAGTTCCTGGCCTGAGCATGTCTAGAGATGGTGGCAGTGTTAGTTCCTGGCCTGAACATGTCTAGAGATGGTGGCAGTGTTAGTTCCTGGCCTGAGCATGTCTAGAGATGGTGGCAGTGTTAGTTCCTGGCCTGAGCATGTCTAGAGATGGTGGCAGTCTTAGTTCCTGGCCTGAGCATGTCTAGAGATGGTGGCAGTGTTAGTTCCTGTGTCTAGAGATGGTGGCAGTGTTAGTTCCTGGCCTGAGCATGTCTAGAGATGGTGGCAGTGTTAGTTCCTGGCCTGAGCACGTCTAGAGATGGTGGCAGTGCTAGTTCCTGGCCTGAGCATGTCTAGAGATGGTGGCAGTGTTAGTTCCTGGCCTGAGCATGTCTAGAGATGGTGGCAGTGTTAGTTCCTGGCCTGAACATGTCTAGAGATGGTGGCAGTGTTAGTTCCTGGCCTGAGCATGTCTAGAGATGGTGGCAGTGTTAGTTCCTGGCCTGAGCATGTCTAGAGATGGTGGCAGTGTTAGTTCCTGGCCTGAGCATGTCTAGAGATGGTGGCAGTGTTAGTTCCTGGCCTGAGCATGTCTAGAGATGGTGGCAGTGTTAGTTCCTGGCCTGAGCATGTCTAGATATGGTGGCAGTGTTAGTTCCTGGCCTGAGCATGTCTAGAGATGGTGGCAGTGTTAGTTCCTGGCCTGAGCATGTCTAGAGATGGTGGCAGTGTTAGTTCCTGGCCTGAGCATGTCTAGAGATGGTGGCAGTGTTAGTTCCTGGCCTGAGCATGTCTAGAGATGGTGGCAGTGTTAGTTCCTGGCCTGAACATGTCTAGAGATGGTGGCAGTGTTAGTTCCTGGCCTGAACATGTCTAGAGATGGTGGCAGTGTTAGTTCCTGGCCTGAGCATGTCTAGAGATGATGGCAGTGTTAGTTCCTGGCCTGAGCATGTCTAGAGATGGTGGCAGTGTTAGTTCCTGGCCTGAGCATGTCTAGAGATGGTGGCAGTGTTAGTTCTTGGCCTGAGCATGTCTAGAGATGGTGGCAGTCTTAGTTCCTGGCCTGAGCCTGTCTAGAGATGGTGGCAGTGTTAGTTCCTGGCCTGAACATGTCTAGAGATGGTGGCAGTGTTAGTTCCTGGCCTGAGCATGTCTAGAGATGGTGGCAGTGTTAGTTCCTGGCCTGAGCATGTCTAGAGATGGTGGCAGTGCTAGTTCCTGGCCTAAGCATGTCTAGAGATGGTGGCAGTGTTAGTTCCTGGCCTGAGCATGTCTAGAGATGGTGGCAGTGTTAGTTCCTGGCCTGAGCATGTCTAGAGATGGTGGCAGTGTTAGTTCCTGGCCTGAGCATGTCTAGAGATGGTGGCAGTGTTAGTTCCTGGCCTGAGCATGTCTAGAGATGGTGGCAGTGCTAGTTCCTGGCCTGAGCACGTCTAGAGATGGTGGCAGTGTTAGTTCCTGGCCTGAGCATGTCTAGAGATGGTGGCAGTGCTAGTTCCTGGCCTGAGCATGTCTAGAGATGGTGGCAGTGCTAGTTCCTGGCCTGAACATGTCTAGAGATGGTGGCAGTGTTAGTTCCTGGCCTGAGCACGTCTAGAGATGGTGGCAGTGCTAGTTCCTGGCCTAAGCATGTCTAGAGATGGTGGCAGTGTTAGTTCCTGGCCTGAACATGTCTAGAGATGGTGGCAGTGTTAGTTCCTGGCCTGAGCATGTCTAGAGATGGTGGCAGTGTTAGTTCCTGGCCTGAACATGTCTAGAGATGGTGGCAGTGTTAGTTCCTGGCCTGAACATGTCTAGAGATGGTGGCAGTGTTAGTTCCTGGCCTGATCATGTCTAGAGATGGTGGCAGTGTTAGTTCCTGGCCTGAGCATGTCTAGAGATGGTGGCAGTGTTAGTTCCTGGCCTGAGCATGTCTAGAGATGGTGGCAGTGCTAGTTCCTGGCCTGAGCACGTCTAGAGATGGTGGCAGTGTTAGTTCCTGGCCTGAGCATGTCTAGAGATGGTGGCAGTGTTAGTTCCTGGCCTGAACATGTCTAGAGATGGTGGCAGTGTTAGTTCCTGGCTTGAGCATGTCTAGAGATGGTGGCAGTGTTAGTTCCTGGCCTGAGCACGTCTAAAGATGGTGGCACTTGAGCAGTTATTATCTGCTGGAAATTGTTCTGGTAGTGTTCCTTTGTGTTTCAATCTTACATGGTCTCCCAATCTCTGCCACCTGCGTTCCCTCACTCCAGTATTCTGTATCTGCCACCTGCGTTCCCTCGCTCCAATATTCTGTATCTGCCGCCTGCGTTCCCACACTCCAGTATTCTGTATAAGATTTTGTAACACCCACCTATTCCTTGCCATAACTTCAAGGTAGTCCAATATTTTCCTTGACTACCATAGGTTAAAATACTCAGCACACTTTAAATAACCAGAACAGTTATCACAAAATATTTTTTTGGGTGGTTGCTATGTAAACTTAAAAATAAAATTCTAAATAAAGCCCAACGGAATTGAAATCAGTATTTTAGGTCCAGTTTTCTTGGTCAGTTAGTAGCTCTAAAATATTACAAAATGCCACCAAAGAGGATAAAGCTTCACTTAATGAATGCCAGGAGAGTAAAGGAACAGAGGATGGATAATTAGGCTTCTGTAACACCAGCTATAATTTCACCTGACAGCCAAGAAGATTCTTCTCAATCTTACAGACATGCCTGCCTCTTCCTCTATTTCTTCTAACCAACCAACCACCTCTTCAGGTGCTTCTGCCACAACTGACCGTTCAGACAATCAAATCTGTGAAGAAAAGCTATTGGAGGAGCACATATTGGATTGGACAACAAGCTCTTTATCCAGAGATGACCTTATGTCCCTAGCCATGACCCTTCACTATTCACTAGTAATTAAAAGTGATATGAAGCCCTCTGAAGCTGCTCAATGTATTGGTGGTATGATGGGGAAAAATGAGCGGAGCGGACGGTGAGAGAATGGAGAAACCTCTTCTTCTCTAATAATGGTAACTTTCCAGATAGTTTACAAGGGAGTATCAGAGGGAGGGCTTACTTGGGAAAAATGAGGAACTTAATGATGCATCTAATGATTATATTCGAGTGAATGTTGTTGTGAAGGGCAAGTCAAATATGACAGCAGTCAGTTTTTGTCGGTGGGTTAATGAAAATCTCTTCCCTAACAGCATTCTCGATCCTGGTTTTCCTCGAAGTATTAGTGTACAAACAGCTAGAAGTTGGCTTCATGGGCTGGGATATGAAGTTTTGGATGAGAAGAAAGGTGTTTACATCGATGGCCATGAGCGTCCTGATGTTGTACAACATCGAAGATACTTTCTACGTCAGTTAATTGCTGGTGGGTTTTAGCACTAAGTGATGAAGTAATTGCAGCATTTCCTGGTGATCTTGAGCCACCTGCATGTTGTGGGAAAAAAATCTTTATTTTTCACGATGAGTCAACTTTTAATGCAAATGACGATGAATCCTTGCAGTGGGGTAGTCAAATTATTCGACCAAAAAGCCGAGGATCTGGCATTATGGCGTCAGATTTTATTACAGAAAAAGATGGCTATCTCTGCCTTACACAAGAGCAATAATATGATGCTGCAAAGGTCAGCAATCCAAACATAGCAATGGCTCCTAGAGTGTTTTTGGAATATGGAGAGGCACATGATGGATATTGGACAGGAGCAAAATTAATGAAGCAGGTGGCTAGTGCAGTGAAGATTGCTGAAGCAAATACCCCAAAGAAGATGGATACCGAATATTTTGGGTGTTTGACCAAAGTGGCTGCCATATGGCTTATGCTGAAGATTCACTGAATGTTAACCGCATCAATGCCAAAGAAGGTGGTAAGCAAGCTCTAATAATGATATATACTGTTTTTGAGGGAAAGCCAATATCTATTACCAAACTTGTAACTTGTATGCAACTGTACTGGTGATACAATCAGAATTGCCTGGGGAGAATGGTTGATGTCTTGAAGCAGAGGGGACGCTACATGCATACGATGAAGGTGGATGATATGAGAGAGGAGTTAGCCAAGCACCACGATTTTCAAGATGAAAAAACCCAGCTGGAACATTTTATCCATAGTTGTAGTCATGCTTGCATATTCATACCGAAATTTCACTGTGAAGTCAATCCGATTGAACGCTGCTGGGCACAGGCTAAACACTACACCAGAGCTTCTTGTAACTATAATATCGTAGGACTTCATCGCAATGTTGGACCAGGACTTGACAGTGTCTCTAAGGAAAACATTCATAACTATCTTAGAAGAGCCAGAAATTATATGTATGGTTACCTAGCAGGACACAATGCAGGAATAGAGTTGGAAAACTTAATCCAGAAATACTCTAAGGAATTCAAATCTCATCGCCGCATATCTAGTTAATAATGATCTAATTTTTTGGTCCTGCTTTCAGTTTTGTTAAAATATATTTCTATAGATATGAAGTGCTGCTCTTTAATCTCTACTTACAAGTTCATCTGGCCACCCCTTCTGTAGTTCTATTAATTGTGGTCAAGCTAGTGTAAATTCCATGACCACAATATATCTCTCCCACAGCCTAATCATCACTCGATAGGCTTCACTAGTGGAGCCTTCCCTCAAAATTTGAAGTCTATAGCTCCATTTGTGTAAGAGTTCTATTCTTTTTCTTTTTTTACAAAAAAGGGCATGGCAGTTTAATAGCATCCTATCAGCAACCACATTTGAGTTACCACATTTGAGTTACCATGGAAACATAACAGAGAAAAAGTTTTATTATGTATCTGACTACTCACTAGTTCTGTGAAAAATATAATACCCATGTGTACAGAGATAGTGATTTCACAACTTTTGTGTACTGGATTTTTTTCTGGGTGTCTATGCCTTTGTGCACCGTATCTGCCACTCGCTCCAGTATTCTGTATCTGCCACCTGCATTCCCTCGCTCCAGTATTCTGTATCTGCCACCTGCGTTCCCTCGCTCCAGTATTCTGTATCTGCCGCCTGCGTTCCCTCGCTCCAGTATTGACCTCTGAGTGGGTGCTCAAGAGTGTCGTCTCAAGTTATCTTCAGAATGGCTCTAATGGTTATGCATATTTTCTGGACGCCAACAAGGCTTTTCATAGGGTAAACTACGAGAAGCTCTTTCCACTTTCCCTCGACCGAAATCTACCCCTGCTACTTGCTAAATTCTTGCTTGTGTGGTGAAGTCTAGTCTATCAGAGTTAGATGGAATTCATCATCCCTCACTGGCTCCAATGCAGTGCGTCAGGGAGGAGTGTTGTGTCCAATAGTTCACAGATGAATCAATTTCAAGGTTGTCAGCCACTTGTATATATTGGACATCTCTTTGGCATACTAGGCTCCCATGTTACGCTGATGACATATCCTTCCACCTTCTCCTGCTGCTCTACAATATCAGCTTTCAATTTGTGAGGACATCGCCTACTCTTTTGATCCTTTTAATGTTATATAGCAAGTCCCTAATTTGCCATCAGATGCCTTCAGTTTTTGTGGAGTACCTTTCTTGGACAGACATTGCACCAACCGTGATGACCCCACCCACGATGTGAGACACAGCTTCTTTCTTTTTCTAACGTCAAAAGTTTCATCAACTCCATTTCTCCGAGGACAGTTATATAGGAGAGTTGGAAAAAAATGGAGCAGTTTTGTCTGCTGACCTCTCTGATGCTGCAACACTTTACTACGCAGAGGTTTAACCTATGCGTATACAGCATGCACATACTGCACTATACAGCATGCATGCTTAGACATTAGCTATCTGTATATATATTTCTAGGACCGCACGCACGCGCACACACAAACACACACAGGATAGAGGGTAACCGGCTGAGAACAACCTCATGCACAAAGACCAGCACAAGTTGTGGATGAACTTACATACAACATTCAATGTTAGTAGGATCATGAGATCAGCACAAATACAGGTAATGGTGTCTATGGACACTAGAGCATGTACATAAGCAATTACAGACTGGAGTTGGTGAGAGGTGCATTGTGAGGAGTGACTGGAGGAGGTGGAGGAGGAGGAATGGCATGTATACTTGTGGGGGGCTTGCTGGTTGGTTGCGTATCCATTAGTATGGAGGCGGCTTGGTTCTGCAAGGCAGCTGCTGCAGATGTGGCCGCCTTCTTCTTACGGTCGGCGGCCGCTTCCTTCTTTCCTTTCTGCTCCAACTTATGGGCTGTAAAATCCATGAACACCCCACATAACAGGACCACACCCTCCCATAATAGGACCACACCTCTCATAATAGGACCAACCAGGCAGCTACACATTCTAGCTCCCTCTGAGGGCGTGTTTAGGCATTGTCATGTGTTAGCACTTCCCTCACCACACATCTGGGAGGTGGTACAGCTCTCCCCATCCGGGAAATGTCCAGGCACCTACGTTCATTTAGATACATGGCTCCCCCCACCTGGAGGCTGTTTAGACACCACCGTTCACAAGGAATACATGGCTCCCCCCACCTGGAGACTATTTATACACCACCGAATGCATGGCTCCCTCCACCTGGAGGCTATTTATACACCACCGAATGCATGGCTCCCCCCACCTGGGGGCTGTTTAGAGACCACCGTTCACTAGGAATGCATGGCTCACCCACATGGGGGCCATTTAGTACCGGAACGGTGTAGTATTTAATGAGATGGACCCCTTGCCCCTGTCTCTCTCTCTTTCACACACACACTACTAGTTCGCTGCTTTATAAATCTCTATCATACTTGGTGTGCATAGATGGTTATAAACTGGTGAAGGGTCCCTTTATGAATGTGGTTAACTCAGTATTTCTTGCTTCTTCTCTTCCAGATGAGTTCTACTTTTCTTCAAACTGAAGAGCACAGCATAGATGTGTTAGCCATGGTTCCTGTCTCTAAACTGAAGAGCACAGCATAGATGTGTTAGCTATGGTTCCTGTCCCTAAACTGAAGAGCACAGCATAGATGTGTTAGCCATGGTTCCTGTCTCTAAACTGAAGAGCACTGCATAGATGTGTTAGCCATGGTTCCTGTCTCTAAACTGAAGAGCACAGCATAGATGTGTTAGCCATGGTTCCTGTCTCTAAACTGAAGACCTCAGCATAGATGTGTTAGCTATGGTTCCTGTCTCTAAACTGAAGAGCACAGCATAGATGTGTTAGCCATGGTTCCTGTCTCTAAACTGAAGAGCACAGCATAGATGTGTTAGCCATGGTTCCTGTCTCTAAACTGAAGAGCACAGCATAGATGTGTTAGCCATGGTTCCTGTCTCTAAACTGAAGAGCACTGCATAGATGTGTTAGCCATGGTTCCTGTCTCTAAACTGAAGAGCACAGCATAGATGTGTTAGCCATGGTTCCTGTCTCTAAACTGAAGAGCACAGCATAGATGTGTTAGCCATGGTTCCTGTCTCTAAACTGAAGAGCACAGCATAGATGTGTTAGCTATGGTTCCTGTCCCTAAACTGAAGAGCACAGCATAGATGTGTTAGCCATGGTTCCTGTCTCTAAACTGAAGAGCACAGCATAGATGTGTTAGCTATGGTTCCTGTCTATAAACTGAAGAGCACAGCATAGATGTGTTAGCCATGGTTCCTGTCTCTAAACTGAAGAGCACAGCATAGATGTGTTAGCTGTGGTTCCCCATCTATAAACTCCAACTGGTACTCACTCCACCTCAGGACAAGTCATAGCTCAACTGGTGCCCACTCCACCTCAGGACAAGTCATAGCTCAACTGGTGCCCACTCCACCTCAGGACAAGTCATAGCTCAACTGGTGCCCACTCCACCTCAGGACAAGTCATAGCTCAACTGGTGCTCACTCCACCTCAAGACAAGTCATAGCTCAACTGGTGCCCACTCCACCTCAGGACAAGTCATAGCTCAACTGGTGCCCACTCCACCTCAGGACAAGTCATAGCTCAACTGGTGCTCACTCCACCTCAGGACAAGTCATAGCTCAACTGGTGCTCACTCCACCTCAAGACAAGTCATAGCTCAACTGGTGCTCACTCCACCTCAGGACAAGTCATAGCTCAACTGGTGCACTCCACCTCAAGACAAGTCATAGCTCAACTGGTGCTCACCCACCTCAGGACAAGTCATAGCTCAACTGGTGCCCACCCACCTCAGGACAAGTCATAGCTCAACTGGTGCCCACCCACCTCAGGACAAGTCATAGCTCAACTGGTGCTCACTCACCTCAGGACAAGTCATAGCTCAACTGGTGCCCACTCCACCTCAGGACAAGTCATAGCTCAACTGGTGCTCACTCCACCTCAGGACAAGTCATAGCTCAACTGGTGCTCACTCCACCTCAAGACAAGTCATAGCTCAACTGGTGCCCACTCCACCTCAGGACAAGTCATAGCTCAACTGGTGCCCACTCCACCTCAGGACAAGTCATAGCTCAACTGGTGCTCACTCCACCTCAAGACAAGTCATAGCTCAACTGGTGCCCACTCCACCTCAGGACAAGTCATAGCTCAACTGGTGCTCACTCCACCTCAGGACAAGTCATAGCTCAACTGGTGCTCACTCCACCTCAGGACAAGTCATAGCTCAACTGGTGCTCACTCCATCTCAGGACAAGTCATAGCTCAACTGGTGCTCACTCACCTCAGGACAAGTCATAGCTCAACTGGTGCCCACCCACCTCAGGACAAGTCATAGCTCAACTGGTGCTCACTCCACCTCAGGACAAGTCATAGCTCAACTGGTGCTCACTCCACCTCAGGGCAAGTCATAGCTCAACTGGTGCCCACTCCACCTCAGGACAAGTCATAGCTCAACTGGTGCTCACTCCACCTCAGGACAAGTCATAGCTCAACTGGTGCTCACTCCACCTCAGGACAAGTCATAGCTCAACTGGTGCTCACTCCACCTCAGGACAAGTCATAGCTCAACTGGTGCTCACTCCATCTCAGGACAAGTTATAGCTCAACTGGTGCTCACTTCACCTCAGGACAAGTCATAGCTCAACTGGTGCTCACTTCACCTCAGGGCAAGTCATAGCTCAACTGGTGCTCACTCCACCTCAGGACAAGTCATAGCTCAACTGGTGCCCACCCACCTCAGGACAAGTCACTTAGTCAACACTCCTGTGGGCATATTAGAAGGAACTGCCATCAGCTCCGAGTGCAACCTCCACGCTAGTCACTGCAGTGCAAGTCCAAGAATGTGATCTGACCCTGACCCGAGCATCCACGCTCCAGACTGATGCTGATGCTCAACCTACCACCATGAGGGAGTCATGGCAATAGACACTTGATCTATACCTAGCAACACCTGGCCTGTGGCTTGTATCAGATATCCTATTTTAGCATTCTATGATTTCTGTCTATAAAGCGTTGTTCACTCAAATGACCCTCTATATAAATCATAGTTATGCTATATATGGGTAGCTATACCTGACATAGTGATGCTATATATGGGCAACTATACCTAACATAGTGATGCTATATATGGGCAGCTACACCTGACATACATATAGTGATGCTATATATGGGCAACTATACCTAACATAGTGATGCTATATATGGGCAGCTACATGTATACATGACATAGTGATGCTATATATGGGCAACTATACCCGACATAGTGATGTTATGACCAGTTATACCTGACATAGTGATGTTATGAGCAGCTATACCTGACATAGTGATGCTATGAGCAGCTATACCTGACACAGTGATGCTTTGAGCTGCTATACCTGACATAGTGATGCTATGAGCTGCTATACCTGACATAGTGATGTTATGAGCAGCTATACCTGACATAGTGATGTTATGAGTAGCTATACCTGACACAGTGATGCTATGAGCTGCTATACCTGACATAGTGATGTTATGAGCAGCTATACCTGACACAGTGATGCTATGAGCAGCTATAACTGACATAGTGATGTTATGAGCAGCTATACCTGACATAGTGATGTTATGAGCAGCTATACCTGACACAGTGATGCTATGAGCTGCTATACCTGACATAGTGATGTTATGAGCAGCTATACCTGACATAGTGATGTTATGAGCAGCTATACCTGACACAGTGATGCTATATATGGGCAACTATCACTATCTGACATAGTGATGCTATATATGGGCAGCTATACCTGACATAGTGATGCTATATATGGGCAGCTATACCTGACATAGTGATGCTATATATGAGCAGCTATACCTGACATAGTGATGCTATATATGGGCAACTATCTGACATAGTTATATGCTATATATGGGCAGCTATCTGACATAGTGATGCTATTATATGGGCAACTATAATGTCATTAAGGCCTCAAGAGTAAGGTCATGGCTGGACCTCAATGAGTGAAGTCTGGCTCTAAGAGGTGCTAGGCAACGAGGAGAGGCTAGCTGGACTTTGGCAAAAGCTGGTCTGACGATGACCAATCAGATTGGGACTAACAGTAGTCTAAAGTTGTATAGAAATGCAGCGCAGAACAACCCCTTAACACTCACTATATGTTGCACACCACAACTGCAACTGAAAGTGTCAATCAGATCCTTCTAACTAGTGTCAGCACAACTATAAGCTCCTTCTTAACACAGTATCAGCACTACTTTTGCAACTATAAGCTTACCTTCGAGACATTCCTTCAACTCTGGAATAAACTCTTCAAACTCCATGTGTTCAAGAGCTGCAAACACATCATTGGCACTCAATGTCTTGCGCTTGTTCTTTAGAGCAGAATTATTGGCACTGCAAACAATAATTAACCAAAATTACCAGTGCTAGTATTAACTAATCATTGCTGCCCCTACCAAGCTGTGGCATAGAGTATGAAGACACTGGCAGCCTTGCCTATAGCAGTTCTTGCTTCTTTGGAGACATTCACTCCCTCAGGAAGCTATATAAGTGCGCCTCATGAGAATATGACACGTTAAACTGTAATATAGAGTTCTCACTGCGTCTTTGATGATCCTAGCCACCACTGAAGCTGGCAAGGACAAGTCCTCAGGCCTTTCCGCCATTACAAAACACTCCAAATAAAGCGCAACGTAGGCACATAGAAAGGGTGCGGCTACAGATAAACTCTCGAGCGCTACATGGCTAATACTACTGCCTGAACGTTGTCGGGAAGCTTTTCTGGTAAGTTATAAACTATGAGTAGCTCTGAAGAAGTGTCCTGGATATCGTGGTTCTGTTCTCTCAGGGGAAATGAATTCTTTTGTGAGGTGAGCTCGTCTCTTGAGTGGCGACAGTGTAGTTTTGCTGACTGTAAATCTCCTCCATCTGATTGCGTGTCTCTCCTTGTTTGTTAGGTGGACGAGGACTATGTGCAGGACAAGTTTAACCTAACTGGTCTGAATGAGCAGGTGCCACACTACAGGCAAGCTCTGGACACCATCTTGGACCTAGAGCCAGATGATGATTTGGAGGACAACCAGCAGAGTGACTTAGTGGAACAGGCAGCAGAGATGCTCTATGGGCTCATTCACGCACGCTACATACTCACCAACAGAGGACTAGCCCAGATGGTAAGCTAGATCATCTCTTGTTGGGCTCTAGAAAATAGTAATTAGCTGAGCAATAATAGCCTGAACAGATTGCCTGTCAGTTGTAAACAATGCCCACCAATATGAACAGACTGTCAGTCAGTTGAAGAGGGAGGTGCATGATGGGCAGCAGGTCATCATGGCATCCATCCCATTGGGTAGGCTGAGAAGAAAAGCTCTTTAAACCTTACCAGACAAGCGTCATGAATCTGTGACACAATTAAGTGTGGAGTACGAGTGTCACGTGACCTGACACTTTAATAGTGGGAAGGATGAGTGTTACTAATTCATGACAGACTTCTTCTTTATGACTTCCCTTGACCACGCACCATCAATTACTGATCAAGATGTTCTCCCTTCGTTGTGAGAGCCACGCCCCCCAAAGGTTCAGCTTCCCGCTCCAACAAGAAGCCTTCACACACGCCAATACGTGCACACACACACCAATACGTGCACACACACACCATACACACACACATGCATGCATACATACGTGCACACACACCTGCATACACACATGCATACATACACACATGCATACATACATACATGCAACATACGTGCACACACCATACATACACACATGTATACATACATACATGCATGCATGCATACATACGTGCACACACACCATACATATATACGTACATGCACACACGCATGCACACATACAGTATGCATACATACATACATGCATACACACCTGCATACATGCATGCATACACACATACATATGTACATACATGCATATTTAAATGTATTCATATACTGCTACCCACAAGCATATAGTGCGAGGTCAACATGAGTTAGTGCAGTGTAGTAGGTCAATGTGAGTTAGCGTAGTGCAGGTCAACATGAGTTAGTGCAGTGTAGTAGGTCAATGTGAGTTAGCGTAGTGCAGGTCAACATGAGTTAGTGCAGTGTAGTAGGTCAATGTGAGTTAGCGTAGTGCAGGTCAACATTGAGTTAGTGTAGTGCAGGTCAACATTGAGTTAGTGCAGTGTAGTAGGTCAATGTGAGTTAGCGTAGTGCAGGTCAACATTGAGTTAGTGCAGTGTAGTGCAGGTCAACATGAGTTAGTGCAGTGTAGAGAGATATTTCTGGTGCTGCAAGAGAGAATACCATGTTCTATTCACCATCAGCTCACCTCTATCCAGTGTTACTCTGCCTCTATTCTCACCTCTATCCAGTGTTAAGGCTGGTTCACAGTTTGACGCTCAGCCATCATTACGTATCGTATCGTCCTATCGTAACGTATCGTCGTATTGTGAACCAGCAACGTCATGACGATACGATACGATAGGACGATACGATATGATACGATGGAATAGGATCTGTTTCTATTCGAGCATCGAGCGTCAAGCGTCCGACCAATCAGAATGCTGGCAAGCGGAAGGTCACGTGAAACACTTTGACCTTCACTAGAATTTAACTATGAACGAGAAGTTGATTGAGGCTGTGCGCAAATATCCCTGCTTGTGGCAGGTCTCTTCTGCGATATACAAGGAGTTGAGGCCGAAGGAAAATGCTTGGATTCAAGTGGTTATGGAAGCAAGATCAGATAGTTACCTTAGGATGATGCAATTTAGCTACCATGGTCAAATCGTCTTCGCTACTAGAAGAAGAAGACACAGCTAGAGCTACTAGATGAACTCGAGGAACTATCGCAGCTAGAACTACTAGATGAACTCAGGAAGAAACGCGTCTTCGCGATCGGTCAACAACTACTATCATAATAATAATAATTATTATTATTATAATTATAATAATAATCACGTGAGCACCTTGTCAAAACTCGCCAATCGAACGCTATATTGTGAATACGATACGATAGAACGATACATTACGATGGGCGAGCGTCATATTGTGAACCCGGCTTTAGCCTGCCTCTATTCACTATTAGCTCACCTCTATCCAGTGTTAGCCTGCCTCTAGTAACTATTAGCTCACCTCTATCCAGTATTAGCCTGCCTCTATTCACTATTAGCTTACCTCTATCCAGTGTTAGCCCGCCTCTATTAACTATTAGCTCACCTCTATCCAGTGTTAGCCTGCCTCTATCCAGTGTTAGCCTGCCTCTATTAACTATCAGCTCACCTCTATCCAGCGTTAGCCTGCCTCTATTCACTATTAGCTCACCTATCCCATCTTAGCCTGCCTCTATTCACTATTAGCTCACCTCTATCCAGTGTTAGCCTGCCTCTATTAACTATTAGCTCACCTATCCAGTGTTAGTCTGCCTCTATTCACTATTAGCTCACCTCTATCCAGTATTAGCCTGCCTCTATTCACTATTAGCTTACCTCTATCCAGTGTTAGCCCGCCTCTATTAACTATTAGCTCACCTCTATCCAGTGTTAGCCTGCCTCTATTCGCTATTAGCTCACCTCTATCCAGTGTTAGCCTGCCTCTATTCACTATTAGCTCACCTCTATCCAGTGTTAGCCCGCCTCTATTAACTATTAGCTCACCTCTATCCAGTGTTAGCCTGCCTGTATTTACTATTAGCTCACCTCTATCCAGTGTTAGCCTGCCTCTATTCACTATTAGCTCACCTCTATCCAGTGTTAGCCTGCCTCTATTCACTATTAGCTCACCTCTATCCAGTGTTAGCGGGCCTCTATTAACTATTAGCTTACCTCTATCCAGTGTTAGCCTGCCTCTATTCACTATTAGCTCACCTCTATCCAGTGTTAGCCTGCCTCTATTCACTATTAGCTCACCTCTATCCAGTGTTAGCGGGCCTCTATTAACTATTAGCTCACCTCTATCCAGTGTTAGCCTGCCTCTATTCACTATTAGCTCACCTCTATCCAGTATTAGCCTGCCTCTATTCACTATTAGCTTACCTCTATCCAGTGTTAGCCCGCCTCTATTAACTATTAGCTCACCTCTATCCAGTGTTAGCCTGCCTCTATTCGCTATTAGCTCACCTCTATCCAGTGTTAGCCTGCCTCTATTCACTATTAACTCACCTCTATCCAGTGTTAGCCTGCCTCTATTCACTATTAGCTCACCTCTATCCAGTGTTAGCCTGCCTCTATTCACTGTTAGCTCACCTCTATCCAGTGTTAGCCTGCCTCTATTAACTATTAGCTCACCTCTATCCAGTGTTAGCCTGCCTCTATTCACTATTAGCTCACCTCTATCCAGTGTTAGCCTGCCTCTATTCACTATTAGTCACCTCTATCCAGTGTTAGCCTGCCTCTATTAACTATTAGCTCACCTCTATCCAGTGTTAGCCTGCCTCTATTCACTATTAGCTCACCTCTATCCAGTGTTAGCCTGCCTCTATTCACTATTAGCTCACCTCTATCCAGTGTTAGCGGGCCTCTATTAACTATTAGCTCACCTCTATCCAGTGTTAGCCTGCCTCTATTCACTATTAGCTTACCTCTATCCAGTGTTAGCCTGCCTCTATTCACTATTAGCTCACCTCTATCCAGTGTTAGCCTGCCTCTATTAACTATTAGCTCACCTCTATCCAGTGTTAGCCTGCCTCTATTCACTATTAGCTCACCTCTATCCAGTGTTAGCCTGCCTCTATTCACTATTAGCTCACCTCTATCCAGTGTTAGCCTGCCTCTATTAACTATTAGCTCACCTCTATCCAGTGTTAGCCTGCCTCTATTCACTATTAGCTCACCTCTATCCAGTGTTAGCCTGCCTCTATTAACTATTAGCTCACCTCTATCCAGTGTTAGCCTGCCTCTATTCACTATTAGCTCACCTCTATCCAGTGTTAGCCCGCCTCTATTCACTATTAGCTCACCTCTATCCAGTGTTAGCCTGCCTCTATTCACTATTAGCTCACCTCTATCCAGTGTTAGCCTGCCTCTATTCACTATTAGCTCACCTCTATCCAGTGTTAGCCTGCCTCTATTCACTATTAGCTCACCTCTATCCAGTGTTAGCCTGCCTCTATTCACTATTAGCTCACCTCTATCCAGTGTTAGCCTGCCTCTATTCACTGTTAGCTGACCTGTATCCAGTGTTAGCCTGCCTCTACATAGTATTAGGTCGCCTCTATATGGTGTAATGTGTTCTCTATACACTGTTAGCTTGCCTCTTTACAATGTTAGCTTGTCTATATACAGTTTTAACCTATAGTATTAGTTCTCCTCTATACAGTGTATGCTCTCCTGTTAACTATTAACTCATCTCTATGCTGTATTAGCTCACCTAGATGTTATTAGCTTGCCTCTATACAGTGTTAGCTCACCTCTATACAGTTTTAGCTTGCCTCTATAGTGTTATTGCCTCTATACAGCATTAACTCACCTCTATACAGCGTAGTGTCTTTATACAGTTTTAGTTTGCCTGTTAGCTATCCTCTATACAGTGTTTATATAGTGTTAGCTCTCCTCTATACGGTATTAGATCACCTCTATATAATGTTAGCTCACTGCTATACATAGTTAGCTTGGCTCTATCTAGTGTTAGCTCAGTTCTATCTAGTGTTAGCTCAGTTCTATCTAGTGTTAGCTTGCCTCTGTCTAGTGTTCTCACCTCTATCTAGTGTTAGCTTGCTGTTAGCTTGCCTCTATCTAGTGTTAGCTCGCCTCTATCTAGTGTTAGCTTGCCTCTATCAACTATTAGCTTGACTATTAGCTTGACTATTAGCTTGACTATTAGCTTGACTCTATTCTGTTCACTTTCATATTGTATGATCAGAACATCTAAATACTTATTTGGGAAGCATCCCTAATCCTCCCCTCTCCCCTCTAGGGGGCACATGCAAACTCTGTTGCCCCTTCATTACTGATGGTGATAATGGGACGTGATGATGCAATGTTATAATGATGTCATGGTTGGTGGTCATGTGACTACAGATAGAGAAGTACCAGCAAGGAGATTTTGGGCACTGTTCCCGAGTGTTCTGTGAGAATCAACCTGTCCTCCCTATTGGTGAGTAAGAGTGTTCTATGAGAATCAACCTGTCCTCCCTATTGGTGAGTAAGAGTGTTCTGTGAGAATCAACCTGTCCTCCCTATTGGTGAGTAAGAGTGTTCTATGAGAATCAACCTGTCCTCCCTATTGGTGAGTAAGAGTGTTCTGTGAGAATCAACCTGTCCTCCCTATTGGTGAGTAAGAGTGTTCTGTGAGAATCAACCTGTCCTCCCTATTGGTGAGTAAGAGTGTTCTATGAGAATCAACCTGTCCTCCCTATTGGTGAGTAAGAGTGTTCTATGAGAATCAACCTGTCCTCCCTATTGGTGAGTAAGAGTGTTCTGTGAGAATCAACCTGTCCTCCCTATTGGTGAGTAAGAGTGTTCTGTGAGAATCAACCTGTCCTCCCTATTGGTGAGTAAGAGTGTTCTATGAGAATCAACCTGTCCTCCCTATTGGTGAGTAAGAGTGTTCTGTGGGAATCAACCTGTCCTCCCTATTGGTGAGTAAGAGTGTTCTATGAGAATCAACCTGTCCTCCCTATTGGTGAGTAAGAGTGTTCTATGAGAATCAACCTGTCCTCCCTATTGGTGAGTAAGAGTGTTCTATGAGAATCAACCTGTCCTCCCTATTGGTGAGTAAGAGTGTTCTATGAGAATCAACCTGTCCTCCCTATTGGTGAGTAAGAGTGTTCTATGAGAATCAACCTGTCCTCCCTATTGGTGAGTAAGAGTGTTCTGTGAGAATCAACCTGTCCTCCCTATTGGTGAGTAAGAGTGTTCTGTGAGAATCAACCTGTCCTCCCTATTGGTGAGTAAGAGTGTTCTATGAGAATCAACCTGTCCTCCCTATTGGTGAGTAAGAGTGTTCTATGAGAATCAACCTGTCCTCCCTATTGGTGAGTAAGAGTGTTCTATGAGAATCAACCTGTCCTCCCTATTGGTGAGTAAGAGTGTTCTGTGAGAATCAACCTGTCCTCCCTATTGGTGAGTAAGAGTGTTCTATGAGAATCAACCTGTCCTCCCTATTGGTGAGTAAGAGTGTTCTATGAGAATCAACCTGTCCTCCCTATTGGTGAGTAAGAGTGTTCTGTGAGAATCAACCTGTCCTCCCTATTGGTGAGTAAGAGTGTTCTATGAGAATCAACCTGTCCTCCCTATTGGTGAGTAAGAGTGTTCTATGAGAATCAACCTGCCCTCCCTATTGGTGAGTAAGAGTGTTCTGTGAGAATCAACCTGTCCTCCCTATTGGTGAGTAAGAGTGTTCTGTGAGAATCAACCTGTCCTCCCTATTGGTGAGTAAGAGTGTTCTATGAGAATCAACCTGTCCTCCCTATTGGTGAGTAAGAGTGTTCTATGAGAATCAACCTGTCCTCCCTATTGGTGAGTAAGAGTGTTCTATGGGAATCAACCTGTCCTGCCTATTGGTGAGTAAGAGTGTTCTATGAGAATCAACCTGTCCTCCCTATTGGTGAGTAAGAGTGTTCTGTGAGAATCAACCTGTCCTCCCTATTGGTGAGTAAGAGTGTTCTATGAGAATCAACCTGTCCTCCCTATTGGTGAGTAAGAGTGTTCTGTGAGAATCAACCTGTCCTCCCTATTGGTGAGTAAGAGTGTTCTATGAGAATCAACCTGTCCTCCCTATTGGTGAGTAAGAGTGTTCTATGAGAATCAACCTGTCCTCCCTATTGGTGAGTAAGAGTGTTCTGTGAGAATCAACCTGTCCTCCCTATTGGTGAGTAAGAGTGTTCTGTGAGAATCAACCTGTCCTCCCTATTGGTGAGTAAGAGTGTTCTATGAGAATCAACCTGTCCTCCCTATTGGTGAGTAAGAGTGTTCTGTGGGAATCAACCTGTCCTCCCTATTGGTGAGTAAGAGTGTTCTATGAGAATCAACCTGTCCTCCCTATTGGTGAGTAAGAGTGTTCTATGAGAATCAACCTGTCCTCCCTATTGGTGAGTAAGAGTGTTCTATGAGAATCAACCTGTCCTCCCTATTGGTGAGTAAGAGTGTTCTATGAGAATCAACCTGTCCTCCCTATTGGTGAGTAAGAGTGTTCTATGAGAATCAACCTGTCCTCCCTATTGGTGAGTAAGAGTGTTCTGTGAGAATCAACCTGTCCTCCCTATTGGTGAGTAAGAGTGTTCTGTGAGAATCAACCTGTCCTCCCTATTGGTGAGTAAGAGTGTTCTATGAGAATCAACCTGTCCTCCCTATTGGTGAGTAAGAGTGTTCTATGAGAATCAACCTGTCCTCCCTATTGGTGAGTAAGAGTGTTCTATGAGAATCAACCTGTCCTCCCTATTGGTGAGTAAGAGTGTTCTGTGAGAATCAACCTGTCCTCCCTATTGGTGAGTAAGAGTGTTCTATGAGAATCAACCTGTCCTCCCTATTGGTGAGTAAGAGTGTTCTATGAGAATCAACCTGTCCTCCCTATTGGTGAGTAAGAGTGTTCTGTGAGAATCAACCTGTCCTCCCTATTGGTGAGTAAGAGTGTTCTGTGAGAATCAACCTGTCCTCCCTATTGGTGAGTAAGAGTGTTCTATGAGAATCAACCTGTCCTCCCTATTGGTGAGTAAGAGTGTTCTGTGAGAATCAACCTGTCCTCCCTATTGGTGAGTAAGAGTGTTCTGTGAGAATCAACCTGTCCTCCCTATTGGTGAGTAAGAGTGTTCTGTGAGAATCAACCTGTCCTCCCTATTGGTGAGTAAGAGTGTTCTATGAGAATCAACCTGTCCTCCCTATTGGTGAGTAAGAGTGTTCTATGGGAATCAACCTGTCCTGCCTATTGGTGAGTAAGAGTGTTCTATGAGAATCAACCTGTCCTCCCTATTGGTGAGTAAGAGTGTTCTGTGAGAATCAACCTGTCCTCCCTATTGGTGAGTAAGAGTGTTCTGTGAGAATCAACCTGTCCTCCCTATTGGTGAGTAAGAGTGTTCTATGAGAATCAACCTGTCCTCCCTATTGGTGAGTAAGAGTGTTCTGTGAGAATCAACCTGTCCTCCCTATTGGTGAGTAAGAGTGTTCTATGAGAATCAACCTGTCCTCCCTATTGGTGAGTAAGAGTGTTCTGTGAGAATCAACCTGTCCTGCCTATTGGTGAGTAAGAGTGTTCTATGAGAATCAACCTGTCCTCCCTATTGGTGAGTAAGAGTGTTCTATGAGAATCAACCTGTCCTCCCTATTGGTGAGTAAGAGTGTTCTGTGAGAATCAACCTGTCCTCCCTATTGGTGAGTAAGAGTGTTCTATGAGAATCAACCTGTCCTCCCTATTGGTGAGTAAGAGTGTTCTATGAGAATCAACCTGTCCTCCCTATTGTGAGTAAGAGTGTTCTCTGAGAATCAACCTGTCCTCCCTATTGGTGAGTAAGAGTGTTCTATGAGAATCAACCTGTCCTCCCTATTGGTGAGTAAGAGTGTTCTATGAGAATCAACCTGTCCTCCCTATTGGTGAGTAAGAGTGTTCTATGAGAATCAACCTGTCCTCCCTATTGGTGAGTAAGAGTGTTCTGTGAGAATCAACCTGTCCTCCCTATTGGTGATTAAGAGTGTTCTATGAGAATCAACCTGTCCTCCCTATTGGTGAGTAAGAGTGTTCTATGAGAATCAACCTGTCCTCCCTATTGGTGAGTAAGAGTGTTCTATGAGAATCAACCTGTCCTGCCTATTGGTGAGTAAGAGTGTTCTATGGGAATCAACCTGTCCTCCCTATTGGTGAGTAAGAGTGTTCTATGAGAATCAACCTGTCCTCCCTATTGGTGAGTAAGAGTGTTCTGTGGGAATCAACCTGTCCTCCCTATTGGTGAGTAAGAGTGTTCTATGAGAATCAACCTGTCCTCCCTATTGGTGAGTAAGAGTGTTCTATGAGAATCAACCTGTCCTCCCTATTGGTGAGTAAGAGTGTTCTGTGAGAATCAACCTGTCCTCCCTATTGGTGAGTGAGAGTGTTCTGTGAGAATCAACCTGTCCTCCCTATTGGTGAGTAAGAGTGTTCTATGGGAATCAACCTGTCCTCCCTATTGGTGAGTAAGAGTGTTCTATGAGAATCAACCTGTCCTCCCTATTGGTGAGTAAGAGTGTTCTATGGGAATCAACCTGTCCTCCCTATTGGTGAGTAAGAGTGTTCTATGAGAATCAACCTGTCCTCCCTATTGGTGAGTAAGAGTGTTCTGTGAGAATCAACCTGTCCTCCCTATTGGTGAGTAAGAGTGTTCTATGAGAATCAACCTGTCCTCCCTATTGGTGAGTAAGAGTGTTCTATGAGAATCAACCAGTCCTCCCTATTGGTGAGTAAGAGTGTTCTATGAGAATCAACCTGTCCTCCCTATTGGTGAGTAAGAGTGTTCTGTGAGAATCAACCTGTCCTCCCTATTGGTGAGTAAGAGTGTTCTATGAGAATCAACCTGTCCTCCCTATTGGTGAGTAAGAGTGTTCTATGGGAATCAACCTGTCCTGCCTATTGGTGAGTAAGAGTGTTCTATGAGAATCAACCTGTCCTCCCTATTGGTGAGTAAGAGTGTTCTGTGAGAATCAACCTGTCCTCCCTATTGGTGAGTAAGAGTGTTCTGTGAGAATCAACCTGTCCTCCCTATTGGTGAGTAAGAGTGTTCTATGAGAATCAACCTGTCCTCCCTATTGGTGAGTAAGAGTGTTCTGTGAGAATCAACCTGTCCTCCCTATTGGTGAGTAAGAGTGTTCTATGAGAATCAACCTGTCCTCCCTATTGGTGAGTAAGAGTGTTCTATGAGAATCAACCTGTCCTCCCTATTGGTGAGTAAGAGTGTTCTGTGAGAATCAACCTGTCCTCCCTATTGGTGAGTAAGAGTGTTCTGTGAGAATCAACCTGTCCTCCCTATTGGTGAGTAAGAGTGTTCTATGAGAATCAACCTGTCCTCCCTATTGGTGAGTAAGAGTGTTCTGTGGGAATCAACCTGTCCTCCCTATTGGTGAGTAAGAGTGTTCTATGAGAATCAACCTGTCCTCCCTATTGGTGAGTAAGAGTGTTCTATGAGAATCAACCTGTCCTCCCTATTGGTGAGTAAGAGTGTTCTATGAGAATCAACCTGTCCTCCCTATTGGTGAGTAAGAGTGTTCTATGAGAATCAACCTGTCCTCCCTATTGGTGAGTAAGAGTGTTCTATGAGAATCAACCTGTCCTCCCTATTGGTGAGTAAGAGTGTTCTGTGAGAATCAACCTGTCCTCCCTATTGGTGAGTAAGAGTGTTCTGTGAGAATCAACCTGTCCTCCCTATTGGTGAGTAAGAGTGTTCTATGAGAATCAACCTGTCCTCCCTATTGGTGAGTAAGAGTGTTCTATGAGAATCAACCTGTCCTCCCTATTGGTGAGTAAGAGTGTTCTATGAGAATCAACCTGTCCTCCCTATTGGTGAGTAAGAGTGTTCTGTGAGAATCAACCTGTCCTCCCTATTGGTGAGTAAGAGTGTTCTATGAGAATCAACCTGTCCTCCCTATTGGTGAGTAAGAGTGTTCTATGAGAATCAACCTGTCCTCCCTATTGGTGAGTAAGAGTGTTCTGTGAGAATCAACCTGTCCTCCCTATTGGTGAGTAAGAGTGTTCTATGAGAATCAACCTGTCCTCCCTATTGGTGAGTAAGAGTGTTCTATGAGAATCAACCTGTCCTCCCTATTGGTGAGTAAGAGTGTTCTGTGAGAATCAACCTGTCCTCCCTATTGGTGAGTAAGAGTGTTCTGTGAGAATCAACCTGTCCTCCCTATTGGTGAGTAAGAGTGTTCTATGAGAATCAACCTGTCCTCCCTATTGGTGAGTAAGAGTGTTCTATGAGAATCAACCTGTCCTCCCTATTGGTGAGTAAGAGTGTTCTATGGGAATCAACCTGTCCTGCCTATTGGTGAGTAAGAGTGTTCTATGAGAATCAACCTGTCCTCCCTATTGGTGAGTAAGAGTGTTCTGTGAGAATCAACCTGTCCTCCCTATTGGTGAGTAAGAGTGTTCTGTGAGAATCAACCTGTCCTCCCTATTGGTGAGTAAGAGTGTTCTATGAGAATCAACCTGTCCTCCCTATTGGTGAGTAAGAGTGTTCTGTGAGAATCAACCTGTCCTCCCTATTGGTGAGTAAGAGTGTTCTATGAGAATCAACCTGTCCTCCCTATTGGTGAGTAAGAGTGTTCTGTGAGAATCAACCTGTCCTGCCTATTGGTGAGTAAGAGTGTTCTATGAGAATCAACCTGTCCTCCCTATTGGTGAGTAAGAGTGTTCTATGAGAATCAACCTGTCCTCCCTATTGGTGAGTAAGAGTGTTCTGTGAGAATCAACCTGTCCTCCCTATTGGTGAGTAAGAGTGTTCTATGAGAATCAACCTGTCCTCCCTATTGGTGAGTAAGAGTGTTCTATGAGAATCAACCTGTCCTCCCTATTGTGAGTAAGAGTGTTCTCTGAGAATCAACCTGTCCTCCCTATTGGTGAGTAAGAGTGTTCTATGAGAATCAACCTGTCCTCCCTATTGGTGAGTAAGAGTGTTCTATGAGAATCAACCTGTCCTCCCTATTGGTGAGTAAGAGTGTTCTATGAGAATCAACCTGTCCTCCCTATTGGTGAGTAAGAGTGTTCTGTGAGAATCAACCTGTCCTCCCTATTGGTGATTAAGAGTGTTCTATGAGAATCAACCTGTCCTCCCTATTGGTGAGTAAGAGTGTTCTATGAGAATCAACCTGTCCTCCCTATTGGTGAGTAAGAGTGTTCTATGAGAATCAACCTGTCCTGCCTATTGGTGAGTAAGAGTGTTCTATGGGAATCAACCTGTCCTCCCTATTGGTGAGTAAGAGTGTTCTATGAGAATCAACCTGTCCTCCCTATTGGTGAGTAAGAGTGTTCTGTGGGAATCAACCTGTCCTCCCTATTGGTGAGTAAGAGTGTTCTATGAGAATCAACCTGTCCTCCCTATTGGTGAGTAAGAGTGTTCTATGAGAATCAACCTGTCCTCCCTATTGGTGAGTAAGAGTGTTCTGTGAGAATCAACCTGTCCTCCCTATTGGTGAGTGAGAGTGTTCTGTGAGAATCAACCTGTCCTGCCTATTGGTGAGTAAGAGTGTTCTATGAGAATCAACCTGTCCTCCCTATTGGTGAGTAAGAGTGTTCTATGAGAATCAACCTGTCCTCCCTATTGGTGAGTAAGAGTGTTCTATGAGAATCAACCTGTCCTCCCTATTGGTGAGTAAGAGTGTTCTGTGAGAATCAACCTGTCCTCCCTATTGGTGAGTGAGAGTGTTCTGTGAGAATCAACCTGTCCTGCCTATTGGTGAGTAAGAGTGTTCTATGAGAATCAACCTGTCCTCCCTATTGGTGAGTAAGAGTGTTCTATGAGAATCAACCTGTCCTCCCTATTGGTGAGTAAGAGTGTTCTATGAGAATCAACCTGTCCTGCCTATTGGTGAGGTTATGACAGTTGTGGTCCACTAGAGTGGGTGGGACATGTGCATGCATGTGCTTTCTGTCGCTCAGGTTTGTCGGACGTGCCGGGTGAGTCCATGGTCAAGTTGTATTGTCCCAAGTGCTGTGATGTGTACACGCCCAAGTCCTCCCGCCATCATCACATCGATGGAGTCTACTTTGGCACGGGATTCCCACACATGCTCTTCATGGTGCATCCTGAACTACGACCTCCTAAGCCCACCAACCAGTTTGTTCCAAGGTGTGAGCCTGCATGACTGCCTCTGCAAATATTGGGGGGCGTGGGTAGAACATTATTAGGCCTTGTCATGAGAAGTGAGGGGGCAGGCCTCGTCATGAGAGAAGTGAGGGGGCTGGCCTCGTCATGAGAGAAGTGAGGGGGCAGGCCTCGTCATGAGAGAAGTGAGGGGGCAGGCCTCGTCATGAGAGAAGTGAGGGGGCAGGCCTCATCATGAGAAGTGAGGGGGCAGGCCTCGTCATGAGAAGTGAGGGGGCAGGCCTCGTCATGAGAGAAGTGAGGGGGCAGGCCTGATTATTTTAAAGAAGGTAAGAAGTTTGTGTAGTTTGTTTTTGTCTGATCATCTAGATATGGCAGGCAGCAGAGGAGATGACTAGATATGGCAGGCAGCAGAGGAGATGACTAGATATGGCAGGCAGCAGAGGAGATGACTAGATAATGATATGGCAGGCAGCAGAGGAGATGACTAGATATGGCAGGCAGCAGAGGAGAAGAGCTAGATATGGCAGGCAGCAGAGGAGATGACTAGATATGGCAGGCAGCAGAGGAGATGACTACATAGATATGACAGGCAGCATTGTTATTGTTGTTAGTATTAATTATTATAATTTTAGTTATACTCCTCCACACCGAAAATCTAACAATTATAAACCACACCCACATGCCTGCCATACTAGAATAAAATTCACACCCGCAAAACCTTGTTCCACCAGGGGGGATTAAGCTAAAAGAAAGCCAAGCCCTTAACTCTTTCACCGTCGGGATTAAAAAACCATTATGACCATGGTTGGTATATAAAATAATAAATACCAGGTCAGGGGTGCACTAAAGTCCCTAGCAACCATGGTTGATGGGATAGCATTAGTGTTGATAAACATTGTGGTCGGCAACTGCAACCGACCACACACTATGAATATGATTATCTGATTCCAGTCCATGATAATCTCTGGAGGCTTATGTCACAAGGAGAGAGAGCAGCTGTTGTAGACACTGCAGTACAGGATGTCCAGTATCCATCATGTTGTCTGTATCTACATACAATAAAAACTTATTGCATGGACATGCACAAGCTGCTACCCAAGTTAAAAAAAAAAAGCCCCAGCTAAATCTTTATCTATAGCTAGCTAGACTCATGACAAACCTTAGTATCCTTGTTCATCACTTCCTTCTTCATAATCGGAGAGAAAAACATCGTGATCAGCTGTACCGCTACAATCAGCTGGCCGGCAAGCAGACGCAACCACAGTAGCAAAGAATTAACTGTTCCACTGGAATTTTCTCTCTCCGAGGTACGCATGGATGCCATCCCCTTCTTCATCGCAGGAAGAATCCTCATAGATGTCAAAATCATCGTCTTGAACAAGAGCAAGGACCTTTTCGAGAGACAGTCGTTCAGCCATTGTGCGATTGAAATGATCCAAACGTTTGAATAATTTTTTACCCTAGTTACCGCATACATACGGTCACATTATTTGGTGCATAAATGGCGTTTAAATCAAGCTATTTTATGATATAAAAGGTACGGTTTGATCTTTTACTATTGCAACGCTAGATCGCTCTGCGCCAAAAGTCGCTTGTGACGGTTGGAGGGTTAATTAAGTGCTCATAACTTTCTTTAGCTTTTGTGGCTTTAAGTGATTTTGAGTCCTTTTCACTGGCTTTCAGTTGTTTACCCCCTAGGTGAAGTTATACCCTGGCCATTCTTCCAGAAGATGACCTCACAAGAATATTCATAACTCAAGCTACCTTGCACTTTATCACTTCCCATTTAGCCAGCATTTAGAGTAACCACAGATGTGTTGATTGAATAGAGGGAAACTTCATATCTACTAAAAAATATATTGAAAAATAGCTCCTAAATAGACCATAGTTTAAAATAGCTCCTAGATAGACTATAGTTTAAAATAGCTCCTAGATATACTATAGTTTAAAATAGCTCCTAGATATACTATAGTTTAAAATAGCTCCTAAATAGACCATAGTTTAAAATAGCTCCTAGATAGAGTAGTTCAAAATAGCTCCTAGATAGACCATAGTTTAAAATAGCTGAATAAAAAAGAAGTTGTTCATAAAAATATGGTGAAGGTCCCCAAGAGGAGACAGTGGCATTACAAACTTGTGGTAACCATCCGTAGATTCTGTAAACTTCATGGTATGGACTTGATATATAGCTCAAAAGATAAGTCTCTGTGTGTGCTCTCTTTTGATACTAAAATATTTTTCATAGGGATAACTATAGCCAAGTTACTAGACCTAAAGTGGAGGGAATTTCAAAACCTGAATGCCTGAATTGACCGCATAAATATCTCCAGATTGCAAAGTGCTAAAGATTTGAAATTAGCACCAGTGGCTAGAGGAAGCTCTACTCTATTCAATGAGCAGAGATTCATACAGGATTTTTGGTTGGGGGGGGGGGGGGGGGAGAAAAGTAGCCAGCTTAGCATCGCCCACTTTTAGCACGCTATACTATGTAATTTTTGAAAATCCTGGCTGGGGGGGGGGACATCCCAGGTCCCCCCCCCCCCCCCCCCCCCCCCCCCTGTATGAAGCCCTGATGAGTGTTTTCATTAGGTGCTAAAACGTAAGTACGTGGTCAAGGCGAGGGTGGAAAATGAGTTTTATGGATTATTAACGAAATTCATTTTCCACCCACGCGCAAGACCACGTACTTACATTTTAACGCCTAATAAAAACACTCAAGAGTAGAGCTTCCTCTAGCCACTGGTGCTAATTTCAACTCTCTAGCACTTAGCAATCTCGAGATATTGATGCGGCCAATTCAGGCATTCAGGTTTTTGAGGTCCCTCCACTTGTAGCTCCCGTAACTTGGCTATAGTTATACTTATGAAAAATATTTTAGTATCAACAGAGAGCGCAACGAGAGAGCTTTTGAGCTATATATCAATTCCATACCATGAAGTTTACGGAATCTATGGAGTTATAAAGTGGTAACCACAAGAAAAAAATACACATCATGGGTCAAAAATGCAACTGTCCCTCCTTGTCCAAGGATGGCCACCAGTTGTGCCAGGCCTTGGCTGACTGGCCTGACTGACGTACATGTGTTGTTCAGAGTGCACATGTTCTTGCTATATATGTGTCTGCAGGTTGTACGGGTTCAAGATCCACTCCATGGCCTACCAGCTGCAGCAGCAGGCCGCCACCAAGTCTCGGTCCGCAGGTGCACGCCCACGCTCACAGAAACAACCATACAAATAACACAAACATAGAAACCACACCCACTATTAGTAGGTATTTGTCATGTGATATCCTCATCTGTGTTCATGTAATTATAAATGACATGTGATATTTGCTGTGTGATGCTACTGGTGAGTGTCCAGCCCCTGCCACAGCCATGAGCTTCCTGCTGCTGCGGGTCCCTAGCCCCTGCCACAACCATGAGCTTCCTGCTGCTGGTGGGTGCCCTGCCACGGCTATGAGCTTCCTGCTGCTGGTGGGTGCCCAGTCCCTGCCACAGCCATGAACTTCCTGCTGCTGATGGGTGCCCAGCCCCTGCCACAGCCATGAGCTTCCTGCTGCTGGTGGGTGCCCAGCCCCTGCCACAGCCATGAGCTTCCTACTACTGATTGGTGCCCAGCCCCTGCCACAGCCGAGCTTCCTGCTGCTGATGGGTGCCCAGCCCCTGCCACAGCCGAGCTTCCTGCTGCTGATGGGTGCCCAGCCCCTGCCACAGTCCTGAGCTTCCTGCTGCTGATAGGTGCCCAGCTCCTGCCACAGACGAGCTTCCTGCTGCGGCTGGTCCCCTGCCACAGCCATGAGCTTCCTGCTGCTGGTGGGTGCCCAGCCCCTGCCACAGCCCTGAGCTTCCTGCTGCTGATAGGTGCCCAGCTCCTGCCACAGACGAGCTTCCTGCTGCGGCTGGTCCCCTGCCACAGCCATGAGCTTCCTGCTGCTGGTGGGTGCCCAGCCCCTGCCACAGACAAGATCTAAGGTGGTGCTGCAATAGATCTCTTTGGGATACAGTGACTTGTGTGATTGGTAAGTGCAGTCTGCCTGCACTGGGGGAGTTGGATGAAAGAAACTTGGTATTGTCACGCACAATTCACATTGTAAAAATATATATTTGAGCAGTGAAGAGAAAATTGAGAAAATGTTATCTTGGCAAGTTAAACACGTACTGGTGCTCGAGACCCGGCCACCTGCAGGTGTTACTGGCCCGGCTACATGTAGGCATACCATACACTGCAGGTGTTACTGGCCCGGCTACATGTAGGCATACCATACACTGCAGGTGTTACTGGCCCGACACATGTAGGCATACCATACACTGCAGGTGTTACTGGCCCGGCTACATGTAGGCATACCATACACTGCAGGTGTTACTGGCCCGGCTACATGCAGGCATACCATACACTGCAGGTGTTACTGGCCCGGCTACATGTAGGCCTACCATACACTGCAGGTGTTACTGGCCCGGCTACATGTAGGCCTACCATACACTGCAGGTGTTACTGGCCTGGCTACATGTAGGCCTACCATACACTGCAGGTGTTACTGGCCCGGCTACATGTAGGCCTACCATACACTGCAGGTGTTACTGGCCTGGCTACATGTAGGCATACCATACACTGCAGGTGTTACTGGCCCAGCCTACATGTAGGCCTACCATACACTGCAGGTGTTACTGGCCCGGCTACATGTAGGCCTACCATACACTGCAGGTGTTACTGGCCCGACACATGTAGGCATACCATACACTGCAGGTGTTACTGGCCCGGCTACATGTAGGCATACCATACACTGCAGGTGTTACTGGCCCGGCTACATGCAGGCATACCATACACTGCAGGTGTTACTGGCCCGGCACATAGTAGGCATACCATACACTGCAGGTGTTACTGGCCCGGCTACATGTAGGCCTACCATACACTGCAGGTGTTACTGGCCCGGCTACATGTAGGCCTACCATACACTGCAGGTGTTACTGGCCCGGCTACATGTAGGCCTACCATACACTGCAGGTGTTACTGGCCTGGCTACATGTAGGCCTACCATACACTGCAGGTGTTACTGGCCCGGCTACATGTAGGCCTACCATACACTGCAGGTGTTACTGGCCCAGCCTACATGTAGGCCTACCATACACTGCAGGTGTTACTGGCCCGGCTACATGTAGGCCTACCATACACTGCAGGTGTTACTGGCCCGGCTACATGTAGGCCTACCATACACTGCAGGTGTTACTGGCCCGGCTACATGTAGACATACCATACACTGCAGGTGTTACTGGCCCGGCTACATGTAGGCATACCATACACTGCAGGTGTTACTGGCCCAGCCTACATGTAGGCCTACCATACACTGCCGGTGTTACTGGCCCGGCTACATGTAGGCATACCATACACTGCAGGTGTTACTGGTCAATGCCTCACTATATTGGTAGAAAAAATATTTATTGTGCAAGTTGAGGGAAGGATGGTGGAGGAGGTGATGGCAGAACACTGGGAAGAGCTGGGGAGGAAAAGAGAGGACCAGAATCAGAGAAAAGATGTGAGGAGGCATGGCTTGGGTATGCGTGAGGAAGTAATCCGGGAAGTAGTCGAGGTAATGAATTGTTTGACGAGAGGAAAAGCACCAAGCACTCGTGGAATGAGAGCTGATGTACGGAGGTCAAGGTTGGCAATGAGGACCAAGTAGGGATTTATAGGAGGGTTGCAGTAGCTTGCAGTGTGGTGAAGGTGTTTGTGGGAGTGTTGGCGATGAGGTTGGGAGGGTTTGCTGAGGATAGGATTTTGACAAGCACAGGGAGACTTATGGAGTCGGAGATGTTTGGACCATTGGTGGGTGTTCCAAGGTGTTTGTGAAATGGAAGACAAGGACACGAGCAAGGCATATGACAGTGTGTGGAGGGAGGGACTGTGGCACAAGTTGAGGCAGTATTGAGTGGATGTGAAGGTGGTAGAGATGGCAAAGGGAGGTCAAGGTTCGCTGTGGTGAAGGGGCTAGGGATGCTCTTGGTCAGGTTCACTGTGGTGAAGGGGCTTGGGATGCTCTTGGTCTCAACTTATGTAATAATATCTGATGGGAATGGCAGAGGAGCTGAGCTAGGGGTTAATGTGGAGCTAGGGGTTAAGGTGGAGCTAGGGGTTAAGGTGGAGCTAGGGGTTATGGTGGAGCTAGGGGTTAAGGTGGAGCTAGGGGCTAAGGTGGAGCTAGGGGTTAAGGCGGAGCTAGGGTGGAGCTAGGGGTTAAGGTGGAGCTAGGGGCTAAGGTGGAGCTAGGGGTTAAGGTGGAGCTAGGGGTTAAGGTGGAGCTAGGGGCTAAGGTGGAGCTAGGGGTTAAGGCGGAGCTAGGGGTTAAGGCGGAGCTAGGGGCTAAGGTGGAGCTAGGGGTTAAGGTGGAGCTAGGGGTTAAGGTGGAGCTAGGGGCTAAGGTGGAGCTAGGGGTTAAGGGAGCTAGGGGTTAATGTGGAGCTAGGGGTCAAGGTGGAGCTAGGGGTCAAGGTGGAGCTAGGGGTTAAGGTGGAGCTAGGGGTTAAGGTGGAGCTAGGGGCTAAGGTGGAGCTAGGGGCTAAGGTGGAGCTAGGGGTTAAGGCGGAGCTAGGGGCTAAGGTGGAGCTAGGGGTTAAGGTGGAGCTAGGGGTTAAGGTGGAGCTAGGGATCAAGGTGGAGCTAGGGGTTAAGGTGGAGCTAGGGGCTGGAGCTAGGGGTTAAGGTGGGGCTAGGGGTTAAGGTGGAGCTAGGGGTTAAGGTGGAGCTAGGGGCTAAGGTGGAGCTAGGGGCTAAGGTGGAGCTAGGGGTTACGGTGGAAGGGTATTGGTGTGGGGCACTATGTATGCAGATGATGTTGCTGAGTTTTTGCATTGGGTGGAGGTGCATCAATCATTCAACAGCATGATATGGAATCATTGCCCGAAAGTCAAGTTCAGTTCTGCCAAATGGTGGAGACCTTGCGAGAGCTAGGCAGTCATCACCTTCAACTCCGGGATGGAGGGGGGGGGGGGGGCATTGAGGCCACTGTTGGGATGTCTCAAGGTGGAGTGTGGTCCTACCCACTGCGACATTCCTTGACTCCAAGGATGATGACAAGATTTGGAGGGCTGATGAGGCTGGTCCACATAGTGGAGGAGGTGCGACGCAGCTGAGGCGTATGGTGCGGAACAATTTTAATTTTTTTCCAACTTCAGAGTCACACCTTCCAAAGAATTTCACCCGATTCATTCTAGTGGTAATTACATAAACTTTCAATGAACTCTCAGTTGACATAATAACATTACAATTCTGATGAGGGCTCGAGCATCCAGTCAACCAGGAGAGAATACAGTTTCAAGTTGATTAGTGAGAAGGTTATTGTATTATACTTACTCAGAAGACCAGGCAACTTCAAATAGGAGTTTTAGTAGTATCTCTGGGTGGCCAATATAACAGTAATCCAATTTCAACTGTGCAGGTTTAATTAAAGGCAACAGAAATCCTGAACATCTGCTTCATTATAGATCATTCTGTTGCTCTGCAGTGTTGAGATATTCAATTTAGTACTAGTCCCATGCAATGCCATGCATATGTGTAGACCCAGTTATGGTTGACCGGCCATGCATATATGTGTAGCCCCAGTTATGGTTGACCATGTAATGCCATGCATATATGTGTAGCCCCAGTTATGGTTGACCATGTAATGCCATGCATATATGTGTAGCCCCAGTTATGGTTGACCATGTAATGGCCATGCATATATGTGTAGCCCCAGTTATGGTTGACCATGTAATGCCATGCATATATGTGTAGCCCCAGTTATGGTTGACCATGTAATGCCATGCATATATGTGTAGCCCCAGTTATGGTTGACCATGTAATGGTCATGCATATATGTGTAGCCCCAGTTATGGTTGACCATGTAATGCCATGCATATATGTGTAGCCCCAGTTATGGTTGACCATGTAATGCCATGCATATATGTGTAGCCCCAGTTATGGTTGACCATGTAATGGCCATGCATATATGTGTAGCCCCAGTTATGGTTGACCATGTAATGGCCATGCATATATGTGTAGCCCCAGTTATGGTTGACCATGTAATGCCATGCATATATGTGTAGCCCCAGTTATGGTTGACCATGTAATGCCATGCATATATGTGTAGCCCCAGTTATGGTTGACCATGTAATGGCCATGCATATATGTGTAGCCCCAGTTATGGTTGACCATGTAACGGCCATGCATATATGTCATTGTGTAGCCCCAGTTATGGTTGACCATGTAATGGCCATGCATATATGTGTAGCCCCAGTTATGGTTGACCATGTAATGCCATGCATATATGTGTAGCCCCAGTTATGGTTGACCATGTAATGCCATGCATATATGTGTAGCCCCAGTTATGGTTGACCATGTAATGCCATGCATATATGTGTAGCCCCAGTTATGGTTGACCATGTAATGCCATGCATATATGTGTAGCCCCAGTTATGGTTGACCATGTAACGGCCATGCATATATGTCATTGTGTAGCCCCAGTTATGGTTGACCATGTAATGCCATGCATATATGTGTAGCCCCAGTTATGGTTGACCATGTAATGGCCATGCATATATGTGTAGCCCCAGTTATGGTTGACCATGTAATGCCATGCATATATGTGTAGCCCCAGTTATGGTTGACCATGTAATGCCATGCATATATGTGTAGCCCCAGTTATGGTTGACCATGTAATGCCATGCATATATGTGTAGCCCCAGTTATGGTTGACCATGTAATGCCATGCATATATGTGTAGCCCCAGTTATGGTTGACCATGTAATGGCCATGCATATATGTGTAGCCCCAGTTATGGTTGACCATGTAATGCCATGCATATATGTGTAGCCCCAGTTATGGTTGACCATGTAATGCCATGCATATATGTGTAGCCCCAGTTATGGTTGACCATGTAATGCCATGCATATATGTGTAGCCCCAGTTATGGTTGACCATGTAATGCCATGCATATATGTGTAGCCCCAGTTATGGTTGACCATGTAATGCCATGCATATATGTGTAGCCCCAGTTATGGTTGACCATGTAATGCCATGCATATATGTGTAGCCCCAGTTATGGTTGACCATGTAATGCCATGCATATATGTGTAGCCCCAGTTATGGTTGACCTTGTAATGCCATGCATATATGTGTAGCCCCAGTTATGGTTGACCATGTAATGCCATGCATATATGTGTAGCCTCAGTTATGGTTGACCATGTAATGCCATGCATATATGTGTAGCCCCAGTTATGGTTGACCATGTAATGCCATGCATATATGTGTAGCCCCAGTTATGGTTGACCTTGTAATGCCATGCATATATGTGTAGCCCCAGTTATGGTTGACCATGTAATGCCATGCATATATGTGTAGCCCCAGTTATGGTTGACCTTGTCATCAACCACTAGGCAAGCCAATGCTCGTCTACTACTGCATCCGTAAAAGAAGTGTATAGAGGGCATATGAGATTTTTTAGATTTTTTTGGTGAACCCTGAGAATTTTGCAAAACCTCTATACTTGACTGAACTTTTATTATCAAGCATATCATTAGAAGCTCGTGCGGCAAGCTGTATTCTGGTATCAGGTAATGTTCAGTTAGAGAAGATAAAGAAGGCAGAAGAGTGGGGTGGGAAGGTGACGTGGATGAGTAGTGGTGAATAAGCAGGTGGAAATAGACGGAGGAAGAATGGTATGGTAGCTTCTAGTGAGACCTAGTATAGAGTCAGCAGCCACAGGGTGGTGGACAGAGTTGGAGTCAGCACAGATGAGAGTGGGTAGGAGATTGTTGGGGGCAAGTAATGCAGTAGCACGAGTGGCAGTACGGGAGATGGGAGAGGGAAAGTGAAGGGTTTGTTCGGGAAGAAATTGGTGAGGATGGAGTGATCGGATGATACCAGCTGGACAATGAGGTTGGTCAGTACGTAAGTGGAAGGCAAAGATTAAGGTGAGAAATGAGAAGGGTAGGGAGGAGGAAGTGAACGGCAAGAGCCACTTGGTAGAAATATGCAAATGGCAAAGAATGGTGCAGGGGTGGAGAGGTTGCGAGGTGCACGCAGATCAGGAAGGTACAGGGTTCCAATTTAGACCAAGGACTGCGTTAGAGGGTTGTTAGAGGATAATAATTGCTGTTGGGGAGGTATGGAGGGTGAAGTGATGCAGTGATTGAGGTAAGTGCGTCATGTATTGGGTAGAAGTGGTGGCAGAGGAGGAAGGAACTATGGGGAGTTCGTGGATGACCTTTGGTCCCCTCCCCTCCCACCTTTGAAAGGCTGGACACACAGCTTTTTTTATTTTGCATTTCCTCAAGCCACCAAATCTGTTGCACCAAATATCTGCCCTAGTCACACGTGTCCTGAACATTCAGGCAATATCTGCCCTAGTCACATGTGTCCTGAACATTCAGGCAATATCTGCCCTAGTCACATGTGTCCTGAACATTCAGGCAATATCTGCCCTAGTCACATGTGTCCTGAACATTCAGGCAATATCTGCCCTAGTCACATGTGTCCTGAACATTCAGGCAATATCTGCCCTAGTCACATGTGTCCTGAACATTCAGGCAATATCTGCCCTAGTCACATGTGTCCTGAACATTCAGGCAATATCTGCCCTAGTCACATGTGTCCTGAACATTCACGCACTTACTTTCTGGCCATCAGATTAGAGTCAATTAGAGTCACAACTTTTGCTGTGTTGGTCAACAAAGACAAACGAGTGGAGCTGCGCCCGACTGGTGTTAGACATGGTCGATGTGCACCTCCCGCTCTCTGATTGTAGGATGAGGTTAGTATCCAAGTCTCCATTAGGAGGTCCAAGTCTCCCTGCTACAGAGATAGGTCCAAATCTCCCTGCTAAAGAGATTGGAGATCCAAGTCTTCCTGTCACAGAGATAGGAGGTCCAAGTCTCCCGGCCACAGAGATAGGAGGTCCAAGTCTCCCTGCCACAGAGATAGGTCCAAATCTCCCTGCTACAGAGATCGGAGATCCAAGTCTTCCTGTCACAAAGATAGGAGGTCCAAGTCTCCCTGCCACAAAGATAGGTCGGGGGTGGGGGGGAGGCCATTCTTTCCTTAGAGATAGAGAAACACCAGGAGACAAGTCATGCACCACCACACTCCTAGACCTCACTTAGGCTTAGGTCAAGACTGATGGAATCACTAGTACCATCTCTAAACACTGATGGAATCACTAGTACCATCTCTAAACAGGGGTGAAGTGTGCTGCCACCATACTCCTAGACTTCACTTAGGCTTAGGTACGTCAAGACTGATGGAATCACTAGTATCTCTAAGCAGGGTTGAAGTATGCTGCCACCATACTCCTAGACCTCACCTAGCACACCCCAGTCACCCTCCCCAACCCCCATGACATCATATAGACCACACCTCTCTGTCCTGTTGGCACATACATATACTTATAGAAAGAGTAAGATGTCTTTATTAACCAGCCACCTCCGTATAACAGCCACCACAGTTACTGCATGACAACAAATAAGAAGATAAAAGCTTGAGTCCCTAAAGGTTCCATAGACGAGAGGGTTCAAAGAGAGAGAGAGCATGATATTGCTACACCACATGTACAGTGTGTAAGTGAGACGCCAGGCGGTGAATGCACGTGCGGCCAAGTCTACACCTCTCCCTCCTGATCCTCCTCCTCCTCCTCCTCTTCCTCATCATCGCTCAGATCTATCACCTCCTGGAGAGAACACAGAGAACAAGCTAGCATGCTGACATAGAGAGCATCAGCTAGCATGCTGACATAGAGAGCATCAGCTAGCATGCTGACATAGAGAGCATCAGCTAGCATGCTGACATAGAGAGCATCAGCTAGCATGCTGACATAGAGAGCATCAGCTAGCATGCTGACATAGAGAGCATCAGCTAGCATGCTGACACAGAGAGCATCAGCTAGCATGCTGACACAGAGAGCATCAGCTAGCATGCTGACACAGAGAGCATCAGCTAGCATGCTGACATAGAGAGCATCAGCTAGCATGCTGACATAGAGAGCATCAGCTAGCATGCTGACATAGAGAGCATCAGCTAGCATGCTGACATAGAGAGCATCAGCTAGCATGCTGACATAGAGAGCATCAGCTAGCATGCTGACATAGAGAGCATCAGCTAGCATGCTGACACAGAGAGCATCAGCTAGCATGCTGACATAGAGAGCATCAGCTAGCATGCTGACACAGAGAGCATCAGCTAGCACGCTGACATAGAGAGCATCAGCTAGCATGCTGACATAGAGAGCATCAGCTAGCATGCTGACATAGAGAGCATCAGCTAGCATGCTGACATAGAGAGCATCAGCTAGCATGCTGACACAGAGAGCATCAGCTAGCATGCTGACACAGAGAGCATCAGCTAGCATGCTGACACAGAGAGCATCAGCTAGCATGCTGACACAGAGAGCATCAGCTAGCATGCTGACATAGAGAGCATCAGCTAGCATGCTGACATAGAGAGCATCAGCTAGCATGCTGACATAGAGAGCATCAGCTAGCATGCTGACATAGAGAGCATCAGCTAGCATGCTGACATAGAGAGCATCAGCTAGCATGCTGACACAGAGAGCATCAGCTAGCATGCTGACATAGAGAGCATCAGCTAGCATGCTGACATAGAGAGCATCAGCTAGCATGCTGACACAGAGAGCATCAGCTAGCATGCTGACACAGAGAGCATCAGCTAGCATGCTGACATAGAGAGCATCAGCTAGCATGCTGACATAGAGAGCATCAGCTAGCATGCTGACATAGAGAGCATCAGCTAGCATGCTGACACAGAGAGCATCAGCTAGCATGCTGACATAGAGAGCATCAGCTAGCATGCTGACATAGAGAGCATCAGCTAGCATGCTGACACAGAGAGCATCAGCTAGCATGCTGACATAGAGAGCATCAGCTAGCATGCTGACATAGAGAGCATCAGCTAGCATGCTGACATAGAGAGCATCAGCTAGCATGCTGACATAGAGAGCATCAGCTAGCATGCTGACATAGAGAGCATCAGCTAGCATGCTGACACAGAGAGCATCAGCTAGCATGCTGACATAGAGAGCATCAGCTAGCATGCTGACATAGAGAGCATCAGCTAGCATGCTGACATAGAGAGCATCAGCTAGCATGCTGACACAGAGAGCATCAGCTAGCATGCTGACATAGAGAGCATCAGCTAGCATGCTGACATAGAGAGCATCAGCTAGCATGCTGACATAGAGAGCATCAGCTAGCATGCTGACATAGAGAGCATCAGCTAGCATGCTGACATAGAGAGCATCAGCTAGCATGCTGACATAGAGAGCATCAGCTAGCATGCTGACATAGAGAGCATCAGCTAGCATGCTGACATAGAGAGCATCAGCTAGCATGCTGACATAGAGAGCATCAACAGATTACTAATTACATACAACCACCCACCACCTGCTACTATGGAGGGAGAAACAGCTAGTTTGATAAGTAGTGTAGTTTTAAGTGACAATGTTAACTGGTGCACACCTCGATAACAAGTGATCCCATGGCATCCCCCCTATAGGGGGACACACATGCACACCCCCTGTGGAGTGCAGCAACACCAGTGTGGAGCCTTCAAGGTCTCTTTTGTTGTGCTAAGTTGGAGTTACTTTGTGTTACACACCTAACACACGACAGACTTTGAGTGAGCACACACTAACCACGAGCACTTACGGGATCCTCCTCCTCCTCCTCTTCCAGCCCATCCTCCTCCTCCTCTTCCTCCTCCTCCTCCTCCTCCTCGTAAGTTTCATTCAGAGCTGTCTCCGAGTTCTGGAGCAAGAGAGGAGACGAGACATGCATCACCTCTCCCCACTACACTGATCCCTCTCAGCGAGGCTCACTTCCCAGGCCCAGAGATCTGGTGCGACATTGGACCACACCCCTAGCTACCTACTCTAGGCCCAGCACTGCAGGGCTGAGGGCAACTCTGGTACCTACTCTAGGCCCACCTCTGCAGGGCTGTAGTAGTGAGAGCAACTCTGGTACCTACTCTAGGCCCAGCACTGCATGGCTGTAGTAGTGAGGGCAATTCTGGTACCTACTCTAGGCCCAGCACTGCAGGGCTGTAGTAGTGAGAGCAACTCTGGTACTACTCTAGGCCCAGCACTGCAGGGCTGTAGTAGTGAGAGCAACTCTGGTACCTACTCTAGGCCCACCTCTGCAGGGCTGTAGTAGTGAGGGCAACTCTGGTACCTACTCTAGGCCCAGCACTGCAGGGCTGTAGTAGTGAGAGCAACTCTGGTACCTACTCTAGGCCCACCTCTGCAGGGCTGTAGTAGTGAGGGCAACTCTGGTACCTACTCTAGGCCCACCTCTGCAGGGCTGTAGTAGTGAGGGCAACTCTGGTACCTACTCTAGGCCCAGCACTGCAGAGCTGTAGTAGTGAGGGCAACTCTGGTACCTACTCTAGGCCCAGCACTGCAGGGCTGTAGTAGTGAGGGCAACTCTGGTACCTACTCTAGGCCCAGCACTGCAGGGCTGTAGTAGTGAGGGCAACTCTGGTACCTACTCTAGGCCCACCTCTGCAGGGCTGTAGTAGTGAGAGCAACTCTGGTACCTACTCTAGGCCCAGCACTGCAGGGCTGTAGTAGTGAGAGCAACTCTGGTACCTACTCTAGGCCCAGCACTGCAGGGCTGTAGTAGTGAGGGCAACTCTGGTACCTACTCTAGGCCCAGCACTGCAGGGCTGTAGTAGTGAGGGCAACTCTGGTACCTACTCTAGGCCCAGCACTGCAGGGCTGTAGTAGTGAGGGCAACTCTGGTACCTACTCTAGGCCCAGCACTGCAGGGCTGTAGTAGTGAGAGCAACTCTGGTACGGCCCAGCACTGCAGGGCTGTAGTAGTGAGAGCAACTCTGGTACCTACTCTAGGCCCAGCACTGCAGGGCTGTAGTAGTGAGAGCAACTCTGGTACCTACTCTAGGCCCAGCACTGCAGGGCTGTAGTAGTGAGAGCAACTCTGGTACCTACTCTAGGCCCAGCACTGCAGGGCTGTAGTAGTGAGGGCAACTCTGGTACCTACTCTAGGCCCAGCACTGCAGGGCTGTAGTAGTGAGAGCAACTCTGGTACCTACTCTAGGCCCAGCACTGCAGGGCTGTAGTAGTGAGAGCAACTCTGGTACCTACTCTAGGCCCAGCACTGCAGGGCTGTAGTAGTGAGGGCAACTCTGGTACCTACTCTAGGCCCAGCACTGCAGGGCTGTAGTAGTGAGGGCAACTCTGGTACCTACTCTAGGCCCAGCACTGCAGGGCTGTAGTAGTGAGAGCAACTCTGGTACCTACTCTAGGCCCAGCACTGCAGGGCTGTAGTAGTGAGGGCAACTCTGGTACGGCCCAGCACTGCAGGGCTGTAGTAGTGAGAGCAACTCTGGTACCTACTCTAGGCCCAGCACTGCAGGGCTGTAGTAGTGAGAGCAACTCTGGTACCTACTCTAGGCCCAGCACTGCAGGGCTGTAGTAGTGAGAGCAACTCTGGTACCTACTCTAGGCCCAGCCCTGCAGGGCTGTAGTAGTGAGAGCAACTCTGGTACCTACTCTAGGCCCAGCACTGCAGGGCTGTAGTAGTGAGAGCAACTCTGGTACCTACTCTAGGCCCAGCCCTGCAGGGCTGTAGTAGTGAGAGCAACTCTGGTACCTACTCTAGGCCCAGCACTGCAGGGCTGTAGTAGTGAGAGCAACTCTGGTAGCACATGGCAACTGCTCCCATGCAGCAGTCTACACACACATACATACATACCAGGTAGAACTGCAGTGGGTTGGGCCATATATCGTCTCGGATAATCTCCCCCGGCTCCTCCAAGGTGGACTCCTCCGAGAACCAGCTGAAGAAACTGACTGAATCCTCCAGTGCCCTCTTGCGTCCACCATCAGGCTTAGCTGGACTTCCCTCAGTAAGGTTCTGCTCACAAACAGAAACACACACAATGACCATAGCCACTAGCAAACCACACCCACAATACTGCACGGCCTCTTTGAACAGGTCAGGAGGAACAACATTTTGTCTAACTAACCCCTCCCACCATAACTTGACCGCTCACCTTTGAACCCTAACGCCTCACCTTCCCTTCCTTCCACTGTATATGAGTTCCAGTGACAGTGGTCTCCCCAGACCTCTCCATCACCATCTCCTTGGACAGCACAGTATTGGTGAAGTAAGGGTTCACACGGAAGTGCTACACACACACAGCATTTAGTCACAGTTAGAACCCACAAGGCCGGACACAATGCTGTATAATTGGGGGTACAGTAGAACTCCCTATTTAGCCTTGCCCTATTTCAAACTAATGGACGGCCAACTCCTTTAAAAAAAACACAGTGTCCACCAGACCTGGCTGACAGCACAGTGTCCCAGGCTGACAGCACAGTGTCCCTGGCTGACAGCACAGTGTCCCTGGCTGACAGCACAGTGTCCCAGGCTGACAGCACAGTGTCCCAGGCTGACAGCACAGTGTCCCAGGCTGACAGCACAGTGTCCCTGGCTGACAGCACAGTGTCCCAGGCTGACAGCACAGTGTCCCTGGCTGACAGCACAGTGTCCCAGGCTGACAGCACAGTGTCCCTGGCTGACAGCACAGTGTCCCAGGCTGACAGCACAGTGTCCCAGGCTGACAGCACAGTGTCCCAGGCTGACAGCACAGTGTCCCTGGCTGACAGCACAGTGTCCCAGGCTGACAGCACAGTGTCCCAGGCTGACAGCACAGTGTCCCAGGCTGACAGCACAGTGTCCACCAGGCCAGGCTGACAGCACAGTGTCCCAGGCTGACAGCACAGTGTCCCAGGCTGACAGCACAGTGTCCCAGGCTGACAGCACAGTGTCCCAGGCTGACAGCACAGTGTCCCAGGCTGACAGCACAGTGTCCCAGGCTGACAGCACAGTGTCCCAGGCTGACAGCACAGTTTCCCAGGCTGACAGCACAGTGTCCCAGGCTGACAGCACAGTGTCCCAGGCTGACAGCACAGTGTCCCAGGCTGACAGCACAGTGTCCACCAGCCCAGGCTGACAGCACAGTGTCCCAGGCTGACAGCACAGTGTCCACCAGCCCAGGCTGACAGCACAGTGTCCCAGGCTGACAGCACAGTGTCCACCAGCCCAGGCTGACAGCACAGTGTCCCAGGCTGACAGCACAGTGTCCACCAGCCCAGGCTGACAGCACAGTGTCCCAGGCTGACAGCACAGTGCCCACCAGGCCAGGCTGACAGCACAGTGTCCCAGGCTGACAGCACAGTGTCCCAGGCTGACAGCACAGTGTCCCAGGCTGACAGCACAGTGTCCCTGGCTGACAGCACAGTGTCCACCAGACCACTAGCACTTACAGCATCCACCAATCAGTCAGTGTGTTAGCAAGCCAATGGCACTTGCCTACACATTGCTGCAACACTTTCCTATAAGCACCGAGTGAAGTAGTGAGCTAGCTAGAAGGGATGGTTGGCAGAGCCTGAGAGTGCTGTCCGTGGATGCTTCCTCTACCAGTCTGCCTGTTTCCATCATGTGGGACACGTCGACTCTCAAGAGGAGGAGACAAGTCGCGATCAAGCATGAACAAATAAGGTAAAAACAATAGCAAGGTAGCCGCCCACCTCTTTGGGGAAGAAGATTAGAATTACGCAACACACGAGGGTGCCCAAATTGTATTTAAGTCACGTGTCAAAGTAACACAGTCAAAGTTGCCTTCTTCCTTCATGGCTCAGTCAGGTAGGCACTGTTGCTATGCAAGCTAGCCTGACCACAATTCAAGTTAAACAACAACCAAATGTACAGCTGACATAATTATAACACTTGAAGGCTTCTCTTCCTCGTTAAGAGCAAGTGCAAGTTAGTGCAAGTTGGTGCAAGGCACTGACAAGCTGATGGAAGTACAATGCAGCAAATATTAGCAATATTTCTTGTTCCTCTAGCACACAAGCACTCTGGACAAAGACCACGGCAGCCATTCCAGCTAGCTGACCTCGCTTCTCAATGCTCTATTACAGCTGGCAATGATCTTCTCACTTCATGTTAGGTATGAAAACACTTGCAACACACCCGCACCACTGTCACTGTTTAGCCATGGCAGTCTCACTCTAGTAGAGCAGGTTACATGCAGCCTTTCAGCCATGGCAGTCTCACTCTAGTAGAGCAGGTTACATGCAGCCTTTCAGCCATGGCAGTCTCACTCTAGTAGAGCAGGTTACATGCAGCCTTTCAGCCATGGCAGTCTCACTCTAGTAGAGCAGGTTACATGCAGCCTTTCAGCCATGGCAGTCTCACTCTAGTAGAGCATTACATGCAGCCTTTCAGTCATGGCAGTCTCACTCTAGTAGAGCAGGTTACATGCAGCCTTGACAGGCAACAGCTTGAGTCTCGGTGCGAGTTCTAGCAAAACTTTTTGGTAATGGCAACCAGTTGCGATGTTTGTGCACATATATTCATTGGGAACATGGAATACTGTGTTTCCTCCTCCATCTCTATATACCCTCGAACAGTTTGCCCCCTAGCTCCCACCTTGTGTTAATTAGTCCACACATTCAAATTGTTAACGCACATATGCCCCACCCCTATTTGACGATTAATACACAAGCATTGTGCATGTGTGGTCTTGTGTCTCATGTGCAATTCCAGCTTAACCATGGTAGAGGAACTTTCTATCATAGCAGCACCTGCACGGAACAAATGCTATGATGCAGAGGCCATCACCACAGACACTGTTCGCCTCAACAGCACTGATGAGAGAGGAGACTATCCCTTCGCCGCCAGCATCAGCGAGGGAGAGTATGAGGAGGGCCTACAACAGGATGAAGCTGTTAAATACGACGTCTAACTGCTTAATAAACTCACTAACAATAGTTCAGGCATCTTTGTTTTTCACATTTCCTTGCTCTAACAACTGCTAATAAGCTACACAGCTCAATAGTCTCGTCAACTGTGACTGAGGGCGCACCCTAAATGCTAAGGCCCACACTTGGCGCGTGCACACCAATCAGAACAATTTCTTACTCAAGACACTCGTGCCCTTTTCACTAAGCTGGTGCCCATGCTCATGAGAAATTAGGAGCGTTTACGCAGATCTTAGGTGGTCCAAATGAATAGTTGGCGCACAGCCTGAGGAAGTACGGTACATGTACATACCCGCTACCATGGGAACAGTACATGTACATGGACATACCCATTACCATGGGAACAGTATATGTACATAGATATACCTGCTACCATGGGAACAGTACATGTACGTAGACATACCCACTACCATGGGAACAGTACATGTACATGGACATACCCGTTACCATGGGAACAGTACATGTACATAGATATACCCGCTACCATGGGAACAGTACATGTACGTAGACATACCCGTTACCATGGGAACAGTACATGTACATGGACATACCCGTTACCATGGGAACAGTACATGTACATAGATATACCCGCTACCGTGGGAACAGTACATGTACATGGATATATCTGCTGCCATGGGAACAGTACATGTACATAGACATACCCGCTACCATGGGAACAGTACATGTACATAGACATACCCGCTACCATGGGAACAGTACATGTACGTAGACATACCCGCTACCATGGGAACAGTACATGTACATGCACATACCCACTACCATGGGAACGGTACATGTACATGGATATACCCGCTACCATTGGAACAGTACATGTACATAGGTATACCCGCTACCATGGGAACAGTACATGTACATATCCACTACTATGGGAACAGTACATGTACATACCCGCTACCATGGGAACCGTACATGTACAGGGATATATCCGCTACCATTGGGAACGGTACATGTATATGGATATATCTGCTACCATTGGGAACAGTAATGTACATGGATATACCCGCTACCATTGGGAACGTGGAGTACGTGTGAATGTATTTGATATCGTCCCAAAAAGTAGACACACCTGACTTGAGGGCTGTTACTAATGCACCGCCTGCCTTAATGATTCTTTTTAAGTCACGTGACTAAGTCGTGTTGTTGGTAAGTTAGCTTGTCTAGCAACAATAAAAGTTTAAGACTTGGGAGTCCATTTTTGTTTCTTAGGCAGAAGCCGCTAGTGGCTACTTGCTAACCACTCCCTCAAACAGCCAAGCACAAGGGCTGCAAGTGATAAATTTTGGCGCTAGGTTGTTCCACGTCAATAATTTGCTGCCTTCAGCTGAAGATGACAATGCTTGCCATTGTAAACCTCACAACTTCAGCAACTGCAGTGTGTTTCTAGTATAGTTAGGTTAGATACAGCCTCACTAGCACACAGCTCAGGTTAGATGCAGCCTCACTAGCAAACAGCTCAGGTTAGATGCAACCTCACTAGCACACAGCTCAGGTTAGATGCAGCCTCACTAGCACACAGCTCAGGTTAGATGCAACCTCACTAGCACACAGCTCAGGTTAGATACAGCCTCACTAGCACACAGCTCAGGTTAGATGCAGCCTGACTAGCACACAGCTCAGGTTAGATGCAGCCTCACTAACACACAGCTCAGGTTAGATGCAGCCTCACTAGCAAACAGCTCAGGTTAGATGCAACCTCACTAGCACACAGCTCAGGTTAGATGCAACCTCACTAGCACACAGCTCAGGTTAGATACAGCCTGACTAGCACACAGCTCAGGTTAGATGCAGCCTCACTAGCAAACAGCTCAGGTTAGATGCAGCCTCACTAGCACACAGCTCAGGTTAGATGCAACCTCACTAGCACACAGCTCAGGTTAGATGCAACCTCACTAGCACACAGCTCAGGTTAGATGCAGCCTCACTAGCAAACAGCTCAGGTTAGATGCAGCCTCACTAGCACACAGCTCAGGTTAGATGCAGCCTCACTAGTACACAGCTCAGGTTAGATGCAGCCTCACTAGCACACAGCTCAGGTTAGATGCAGCCTCACTAGCACACAGCTCAGGTTAGATGCAGCCTCACTAGCACACAGCTCAGGTTAGATGCAGCCTCACTAGCAAACAGCTCAGGTTAGATGCAGCCTCACTAACACACAGCTCAGGTTAGATGCAGCCTCACTAGCACACAGCTCAGGTTAGATGCAACCTCACTAACACACAGCTCAGGTTAGATGCAGCCTCACTAACACACAGCTCAGGTTAGATGCAACCTCACTAGCACACAGCTCAGGTTAGATACAGCCTCACTAGCACACAGCTCAGGTTAGATGCAACCTCACTAGCACACAGCTCAGGTTAGATGCAGCCTTACTAGCACACAGCTCAGGTTAGATGCAACCTCACTAGCACACAGCTCAGGTTAGATGCAACCTCACTAACACACAGCTCAGGTTAGATGCAGCCTCACTAGCACACAGCTCAGGTTAGATGCAACCTCACTAGCACACAGCTCAGGTTAGATGCAGCAGCCTCACTAGCACACAGCTCAGGTTAGATACAGCCTCACTAGCAAACAGCTCAGGTTAGATACAGCCTCACTAGCACACAGCTCAGGTTAGATGCAGCAGCCTCACTAGCACACAGCTCAGGTTAGATACAGCCTCACTAGCAAACAGCTCAGGTTATATGCAGCCTCACTAGCACACAGCTCAGGTTAGATACAGCCTCACTCAAACAGCTCAGGTTAGATACAGCCTCACTAGCAAACAGCTCAGGTTAGATACAGCCTCACTAGCACACAGCTCAGGTTAGATGCAACCTCACTAGTACACAGCTCAGGTTAGATGCAGCCTCACTAGCACACAGCTCAGGTTAGATGCAGCCTCACTAGCACACAGCTCAGGTTAGATGCAACCTCACTAGCACACAGCTCAGGTTAGATACAGCCTCACTAGCACACAGCTCAGGTTAGATGCACCCTCACTAGCAAACAGCTCAGGTTAGATACAGCCTCACTAGCACACAGCTCAGGTTAGATGCAACCTCACTAGCACACAGCTCAGGTTAGATGCAGCCTCACTAGCAAACAGCTCAGGTTAGATGCAGCCTCACTAGCACACAGCTCAGGTTAGATGCACCCTCACTAGCAAACAGCTCAGGTTAGATACAGCCTCACTAGCACACAGCTCAGGTTAGATGCAGCCTCACTAACACACAGCTCAGGTTAGATGCAGCCTCACTAACACACAGCTCAGGTTAGATGCAGCCTCACTAGCACACAGCTCAGGTTAGATGCAACCTCACTAACACACAGCTCAGGTTAGATGCAGCCTCACTAACACACAGCTCAGGTTAGATACAGCCTCACTAGCACACAGCTCAGGTTAGATGCAGCCTCACTAGCACACAGCTCAGGTTAGATGCAGCCTCACTAACACACAGCTCAGGTTAGATGCAACCACACTAGCACACAGCTCAGGTTAGATGCAGCCTCACTAGCACACAGCTCAGGTTAGATGCAGCCTCACTAGCACACAGCTCAGGTTAGATGCAGCAGCCTCACTAGCAAACAGCTCAGGTTAGATACAGCCTCACTAGCACACAGCTCAGGTTAGATGCAACCTCACTAGCAAACAGCTCAGGTTAGATGCAACCTCACTAGCACACAGCTCAGGTTAGATGCAGCCTCACTAGCACACAGCTCAGGTTAGATGCAACCTCACTAACACACAGCTCAGGTTAGATGCAGCCACACTAGCACACAGCTCAGGTTAGATGCAGCCTCACTAACACACAGCTCAGGTTAGATGCAGCCTCACTAGCACACAGCTCAGGTTAGATGCAGCCTCACTAACACACAGCTCAGGTTAGATACAGCCTCACTAGCACACAGCTCAGGTTAGATGCAACCTCACTAGCACACAGCTCAGGTTAGATGCAGCCTCACTAGCATACAGCTCAGGTTAGATGCAGCCTCACTAGCACACAGCTCAGGTTAGATGCAACCTCACTAGCAAACAGCTCAGGTTAGATGCAACCTCACTAGCAAACAGCTCAGGTTAGATGCAGCCTCACTAGCACACAGCTCAGGTTAGATGCAACCTCACTAGCAAACAGCTCAGGTTAGATGCAACCTCACTAGCAAACAGCTCAGGTTAGATGCAACCTCACTAGCAAACAGCTCAGGTTAGATGCAGCCTCACTCAAACAGCTCAGGTTAGATACAGCCTCACTAGCAAACAGCTCATGTTAGATTTCACTGTGGGCACTTTTGGAAATGGCGACCAAGTTGCATTCTTTGTGAGAATATATCCGTTATCACCAGGAACATCAAAATCTGCACCTACTATTGGCCCTAAAGAGGCAATAATATTTGGTCTATACAGAGTGTGTGCATATATTACTCACAAAGGCTATCCTATAGCCAGACTTTGAGTCTTCATACTCCTCCACAGTCAGGTTGGTCAGGTACTGCAGGACCACCTCATCCTCGCCACTCAACAATTCAGCAAACTGCGAGTTGTTGTTCAACTGACCTGTTGTCAAGGAAACACTAACACAACATAGCTTGCATTATCTCCATGCCAAATATTTATAACCAACATCAACTATTACTGACTCCATCATGCAGCAGCTGCATGTGTTTGGTAAGAGATGGCTTCCACATCAACATGTATATGGCAAGAGATGTCCACCAATGAACTAATCATGTCAGGATACAGTGTTGTGCCAGAAGTCAGGAATTGAAGAAATAAGGTCTGAGCGATGCATGTAGTGAGGTTGGCGCAGTTTATTATATTTCTGTTCCACGTGCAAGATCTCTTCAGAGGCCTTCTCGTTGAGCTGGTCGATCTCGTGTTGTATGGAAACCACTCTCTCTAGTATCTGCTGCTCCTCATCCTGACCTCCCTCCTTGTCTAGTCTAGCCATCTTAGACGCTGGAGGAAGAGTATCAGCCATCTCCAATTGCCCGCCCTTTTAGGTACGGTAAATTTAGGCAAGCAAATTGAGAGCGTGGATACGTCTCGCTGACGAGACCCTTTACCGAATTCATTTACTTTGCCCTTCCCCCCCCCCTCCCCTCCGTCCCTTCATGCGTGTACACCGCAAAGAAGTGTGGACGGAGCCTACTGGGTTAGTAGGGCCTTATGCAGAAGACAGCAGTAAAGTTCTAGGTAGATGATATTGGAAAAAAAACAGTAGAACCCCGTGGAGTACCACCGTTTTATGCCTTTGGGATATATGAGGGGATGGGAATGTGCCAAGCCTTCCATTAACCCCCCAAAGCAGAGTTAGTGTTGTGAATGATGTCAACTTCTATAACCACTACCACTCTAGTGGATACAGAATGCCTGGGAGGTTTGGCTCATGTGCTACCATTACAGGTAAACGCTTCCCTAAAAATAAAAAAATAATAATAATTAAAAATAATTTAAAAATGGCTGGTACAAGATGCGTGCGTGGTATGGATGAAGAATCCTCGGAGGAAGGCTCAAGTTGGATTGCCTGTGAAGGGTTTTGTGGAGGATGGTTTCACCAAAGATGTATTGGCGTGTCTAAGGAGGATATGATTTAATCTTGATATTGCTGAGCCTGTTAAGGCCATCACATATATATTACAGCAGAGTGTGGAACTATTTAGTAACTAACCTAATAAAAATCTATCAACAGTACTTAATTAATAAAATTATCCACAATATTAAGTTGCGAGTGTCCCGCTCCTCAAGGAGGGGGGAGTGGGAGGGGACCAAAGATCATTCCTCAGCTCACCATACACAGTTCTTTTCTCCTCTGCCACCACTTCCCTACCCAATACATAACACACTCGCCCACCTCCTCCATCAGTGCATCACTTACTCCATCCACATCTTTCCCCAAAAGCAATGCCACCTTTCCATCCTTACTCACTCTTCTAAATTCATCCAGCCACTGTCCTGCCCCTACAATTCTGCGCACCTCATCCATCAGTACCAGCCGATCCCTCTCAAATTCCCCGCATATCACCAAGAAATGTTCCACATCTTCCCCTGCTCCACTATCACACATGATACACATCATCCCTAACTATCCCACATCTCATCTTATCCTCTAACAACCCAGCTGACGCAGTCCTCAGTCGAAATAGCAACCGCACACCTTCCTGACCATGCATGGACCTCACATACCTCTCCATCTTTGCACCATTCTTTGCCGATTTATAAAAATTCAGCGTACTCTTTCCGTTTACTCCCTCCTCCCAGTCCTTCTCATTTCTCACCTTCACTTTCCCCTTCCACTTGCACACTGACCCAACCTCGTTGTTTATCTCGTACTTTCTCCTCAAGATCTCATATTCTTCTCACCGTCCAATTCCTCCATCCTCTCTTAGTTTATTTACAACAACTTTTACCTGTTCCAACACCTCTAATCTCTTGCCAAACAAAACCTTCATCTCTTCCCTCCTCTCCTCTAGCTTCCTCCACCCCATATCTCCCCATATTGCCACTCCTGCTACTGTATTACTTGCCCCCAACAGTCTCCTACCCCTCTTATCTGTACCGACTCCAACTTCTTGCAAGCATTCCGTCCTCCTGCCACCACACTTCGGCTGCATGCTCCATACTGGGTCTCGCTAGAAGCTCCCACACCATTCTTCCTCTGTCTACTTCCACCTGCCCATTCACTCTGCTATTCATATTACCTTTCCAACCCACTCTTCTGCCTTCTTTGCCATCTTCTCTAACTGAACATTACCCCTTAGCTTCCTATCAAACCATATTTCTAAGTACTTGAATTCTTTGACCTCTTCCAATATCTCCTCACCAATCCTCCAATACACTTCTGCTTCCTTCTTCCCTACTACCATGACCTTGCTCTTGCTATTAAATTTCATCTTCCACCTTAACATAATGCCATATAGTTGCCCATAATGATATATGGAACCTTTTTGCCCCCCCCCCCCCCCCCCCCCCATCCCCTTGGAAATTGTATTATTAAAATTCTTATTGATGTTGATAAGTGCTTGACATCATGCCCCCCCCCCCTTTAATCCAGATGATTGATGAATGAGAAAATTGACCGGGAGGGCGGTTATCTAAGAAAATTTGACTGGGGAGACGGTTGCATACCATTGGCCATAGGTGTGAAGCATGCAAAGCTAAAACTATACTTCTATTTTGTGTAGTGCATATATACGAGGCTAAAAAGGAGTATGACATTACAGCATTAGAACACCTCAACAAAAACATACAGAAATGCAACAACAAAATTTAATGTTCACGGTTCTGATTAAAATATTATATTAGGTTTTATGAGTGAATATGTAGAAGTCAATATATAGAGGTTTATATATAGCGGGCTGGGCTGAACTAGGAGGACCAGCTGGACTAACTAAGATGCCCCTATAACTGTATTTCTATGTCCACCTTTAAGTCAATATATAGAGGTTGATATATAGAGGGCTGGGCTGAACTAGGAGGACCCGCTGGACTAACTATCTATATGTTCTAACTATCTATATGCATCTCCAAACATGCAGTAATAAAATATTAAGTTCTCTAAGTGAATATGTAGAAATCAATATGTACAAATCAATATATAGAGTTTGATATATACAGGGCTTGTTTGATTAACTTGGAGGACCAGCTGGATTAACTAAGATGCCCCTATAACTGTATTTCTATATGTCCACCATTAATTGTTTACTTTTGCATATGCATCTCCAACCATGCAGTTATAATATATTAAGTTTTATGAGTGAATATGTAGAAGTCAATATATAGAGGTTGATATTGAGGGCTGGACTGAACTTTTTCATATCTAGTGATATGAAAAAGTAAACAGTTAAGCTGGACATATAGAAATACAGTTATAGGGGCATCTTAGTTAGTCCAGCGGGTCCTCCTAGTTCAGCCCATCTCTCTATATATCAACCTCTATATATTGACTTCTACATATTCACTCATAAAACTTAATATATTATTACTGCATGGTTGGAGATGCATATGCAAAAGTAAACAGTTAAAGGTGGACCTATAGAAATACAGTTATAGGGGCATCTTAGTTAATCCGGCCGTTCCTCCTAGTTAATCAAACAAGCCAGCCCAGCCATGTATATATCAACCTCTATATACTGACTTCTATATATTCACTTAGAGAACTTAATATTTTATTACTGCATGTTTGGAGATACATATGAAAAGGTAAACAGTTAAAGCTGGACATATAGAAATACAGTTATAGGGGCATCTTAGTTAGTCCAGCGGGTCCTCCTAGTTCAGCCCAGCTCTCTATATATCAACCTCTATATATTGACTTCTACATAGTCACTCATAAAACTTAATATATTATTACTGCATGGTTGGAGATGCATATGCAAAAGTAAACAGTTAAAGGTGGACCTATAGAAATACAGTTATAGGGGCATCTTAGTTAATCCAGCCGTTCCTCCTAGTTATATATATATCCTAGTTATATATATATACAACTATATATGGCTTGGGCTGGCTTGTTTGATTAACTATGAACGGCTGGATTAACTTAGATACCCCTATAACTGTATTTCTATAGGTCCACCTTTAACTGTTTACTTTTGCATATGCATCTCCAACCATGCAGTAATAATATATTAGGTTTTATGAGTGAATATGTAGAAGTCAATATATAGAGGTTGATATATAGACTATTAACTATAAAGTTATTGTGTTTGTTTGTTTCAACTTGAACTTATTCTTATGTTCATAATTATTATAGTCATTGTGTGTTCTTGATCCTTGTGGTGTCTGAGGGGGAAGGATAGAGGGTACAAGGATACAGAGGGCAATAATCAGTGCATTATTAGTCCAAGTGTGGGTGTGGTCAAACCAATACCACCATTGTACAACCCAATATTGGGTTGTACAATGGTCCAACAATGGTGGTATTGGGTATTGGGTTGTACAATGGTGGTATTGGGTCGTACAATGGTGGTATTGGGTTGTACAATGGTGGTATTGGGTCCAACAATGGTGGTATTGGGTTTGTACAATGGTGGTATTGGGTTGTTGTACATTGGCGGTATTGGGTTGTACAATGGTGGTATTGGGTCGTACAATGGTGGTATTGGGTTGTACAATGGTGGTATTGGGTTGTACAATGGTGGTATTGGGTTGTACAATGGTGGTATTGGGTCCAACAATGGTAGTATTGGGTTGTACAATGGTGGTATTGGGTTGTAAAATGGTGGTATTGGGTTGTAAAATGGTGGTATAAGTGGACTGACCTATATAATTTTAGTAGTCTCTGTTCAATCAACACATCTGTGGTTACTCTAAATGCTGACTAAATGGGAAGTGATAAAGTGCAAGGTATGAAATGGGCTTCATTCTGTTATCAAAATAATTTCCATACGATGTAATGTAAACAATGAGGACACGCTATATGTTAGATACACACCAATGCACACACCCCATTCATTGCGCTATATGTTAGATACACACCAATGCACACACCCCATTCATTGCGCTATATGTTAGATACACACCAATGTACACCCGCCATTCATTGCGCTATATGTTAGATACACACCAATGTACCCCCCCCCCCCATTCATTGCGCTATATGTTAGATACACACCAATGCACACACCCCATTCATTGCGCTATATGTTAGATACACACCAATGCACACACCCCATTCATTGCGCTATATGTTAGATACACACCAATGCACACACCCCATTCATTCGGCTATATGTTAGATACACACCAATGTACCCCCCCATTCATTGCACTATATGTTAGATACACACCAATGCACACACCCCATTCATTGCGCTATATGTTAGATACACACCAATGAACACCCGCCATTCATTGCGCTATATGTTAGATACACACCAATGAACACCCGCCATTCATTGCGCTATATGTTAGATACACACCAATGAACACACCTCATTCATTGCGCTATATGTTAGATACACACCAATGCACACACCCCATTCATTGCGCTATATGTTAGATACACACCAATGTACCTCCCCATTCATTGCGCTATATGTTAGATACACACCAATGAACACACCCCATTCATTGCGCTATATGTTAGATACACACCAATGCACACACCCCATTATTTGCGCTGTTAGATACACACCAATGTACCCCCCCCCCCCCCCCCCATTCATTGCGCTATATGTTAGATACACACCAATGTACACCCCCCATTTATTGCGCTATATGTTAGATACACACCAATGAATGGGGAGGGGAGTACATTGATGTGTACCTATCATATAGCACAATGAATGGGGGGGGGGGACATTGGTGTGTGCCTATTATATAGCGCAATGAATGGGGAGGGGAGTACATTGATGTGTACCTATCATATAGCGCAATGAATGGGGGGGGGGGGGACATTGGTGTGTGCCTATTATATAGCGACACCAATGAATGGGGGGGGGGGGGGGGGGGGGACATTATATCTCTACATTAATTAATAATGCAATGACTACCATTACTGATTAATTAGGAGGGTTTGCACCTCTATATCAGTACTTCTGTACCTATTTATAATTTATATGCACTCTATCCATGAATTTAGAAGATATGACAGTATATATAAGCAACTGCATGTATAGAGGTCAGTATAACATCATAACTGAAACACATCAAGACTTCCAAAAGAGATGACATCACATACTTCCCCTTTCTCTTAGTGGCTGGCATAGCGAGTGATTCGGACGGTACTGCTGCTAGAAACAAACCAAAAGAATTTGAATTCAAGGGTCGGCTGAATCACAGCACAAAGACACTCACCCTGATACTTGAGAGAGATGCGTGGATATCCAGACTCTGGCTAGCATAATATAATAATGCACCTGATATAATGCACCAGATTTAGGTTAGCTAATAATGCACCAGAACTTGGGTTAGCATATAATGCACCAGAACTTGGGTTAGCATATAATGCACCAGAACTTGGGTTAGCATATAATGCACCAGAACTTGGGTTAGCATATAATGCACCAGAACTTGGGTTAGCATATAATGCACCAGAACTTGGGTTACATATAATGCACCAGAACTTGGGTTAGCATTTAATGCACCAGAACTTGGGTTAGCATATAATGCACCAGAACTTGGGTTAGCATATAATGCACCAGAACTTGGGTTAGCATATAATGCACCAGAACTTGGGTTAGCATATAATGCACCAGAACTTGGGTTAGCATATAATGCACCAGAACTTGGGTTACATATAATGCACCAGAACTTGGGTTAGCATTTAATGCACCAGAACTTGGGTTAGCATATAATGCACCAGAACTTGGGTTAGCATATAATGCACCAGAACTTGGGTTAGCATATAATGCACCAGAACTTGGGTCAGCATATAATGCACCAGAACTTGGGTTAGCATATAATGCACCAGAACTTGGGTTACATATAATGCACCAGAACTTGGGTTAGCATATAATGCACCAGAACTTGGGTTAGCATATAATGCACCAGAACTTGGGTTAGCATATAATGCACCAGAACTTGGGTTAGCATATAATGCACCAGAACTTGGGTTAGCATATAATGCACCAGAACTTGGGTTAGCATATAATGCACCAGAACTTGGGTTAGCATATAATGCACCAGAACTTGGGTTAGCATATAATGCACCAGAACTTGAGTTAGCATATAATGCACCAGAACTTGGGCTAGCATATAATGCACCAGAACTTGGGTTAGCATATAATGCACCAGAACTTGGGTTAGCATATAATGCACCAGAACTTGGTTTAGCATATAATGCACCAGAACTTGGGTTAGCATATAATGCACCAGAACTTGGGTTACATATAATGCACCAGAACTTGGGTTAGCATTTAATGCACCAGAACTTGGGTTAGCATATAATGCACCAACCATGTGCTGTGTTTACGATTGGCTTACTTATGTTATTTTCTACACACACACACACATACTTGCTCTCTCTCTCAAGGTTCTGCTGATGTAAGTTGTCTCCCCTTCCTGCACTCTTTATTATGGGGAATTGTATGGGTGGAGGCAGTACTGACGGCAATGTGTTTAGAGTAAAGAATATTGATGACAGCAAAAAAGTAGTGCGGCAGGGTCTGATGGAAGTCACCAACACAGAGCTGGTCTACATCGACAGCACCATGAGCCAGCACTGTCCGCTTAAATATATCCTCAAATATGGCTGCGATGGAGATGTCTTTACGTTTGAGGCAGGACCAATGTGTGCTGGTGGGGAGGGCATTTATGCTTTTTCAACCAAGAAGGCGAGTGTTTTGGTTGAATTATTTGCTAGGATTGCCAACCAAGGAGAGATCCAGTCGGCTGGAGAAGCCCCACCTTTCCCTGAGCCCGACATTGAATTTGCCTCCAGAACAGACAAACCCTTTTACATAAACCTTGATCTTTTGGGGAACCCAATAATGGAATCTTTCTACCGTGAAGTTGTTTTTGAAAAACATGCAGATGAATACCCAAAACCTTCGTCGACCTACTCCAGAATAGACTTTGAACAGACAGCCAAGTATAACCGGGAGTTACAAGTAGTTCCCGTGCCTGGCCACTCTGGACGGACAAGCTTCACCTCTACAAGCAGTGCTAGTGGACATCAGCACCACCATCACCATTACCGGAAGCATCATCACAGCGGTAGATTGCATAGTAGTGCAGGTAGAAGGGCTAGGGCTGCTAGGGCTAAGGCTAGGGCTATTAGGAATCCCAGCAAGGGTAATGGCAGAGTAACGACAGGAGCATCCACATCGCCTGATCTCAATTTGCCTATGTCCCAGAACATACAAGTGGGTGGAGGATGTTTATACAGGAACCGCAGCAGTACCAGAATGTGAGCATAGGGACAGGCAGTGTCAATCAAGTCTTTGAGAGCAACAGCAATGGCAGCATCACAACAACACAGCAGCAGCAACAGCCTAACTATTGCAACATCACAACAACACAGCAGCAGCAACAGCCTAACTATTGCAACATCAACATTACAGCACCTACGGCACAAGATGGAGGAACAACCTCACGAGACTTCAATGCTAACCCAAGCTCCATCAGACAGAACGGACATCCGATGAGATCTCACGCACACTCCATTTCAGGCGGCTCAGTCCCACAATCCTCGTATCTTCAATTAAACTTTCCAAAGGAGAGTGATGCATCATCTTTTGCTCCCACCTCAGCCAGTGAGAGTGTACAGTCTCAACTGCTAGGATATGGGGGGCATTGGCCCCGCCTCACCAGAGCCTTCCTCTGCCGTAGCTGTGCCCGTCTCCTCTCGGTGTCTCAGTGAAAGTACCTCACCCAGTGAGAGTGTACAGTCTCAACTGCTAGGACGTAGATCTTCATCTATGGGGGGCATTGGCCCCGCCTCACCAGAGCCTTCCTCTGCCGTAGCTGTGCCCGTCTCCTCTCGGCGTCTCAGTGAAAGTGGTCTAGTCCCATTTGTGGACACAACTACAGTGTGTTATGCGACCCTCAACTTCCCCTACATGGTGGCTCTCTCAGAACTGAGCACTCAACGAGAGCAGGAGATAGAAAAGGAGAGAGAGAAACGAGAAAAAGATAAGGCCATTGCAGCAGCTGCACACAGCAAGAAGAAGAAGTGATGAAGGCAGATGCTGTCGTTTGTGAATATGTTTATGTTGTATAGACAAGTGGTGTGTGGTAATGTTGTGGGAGGGGTCAGTTCTTTGATCAATCGATGTGTATGTGCATAGAATTGTGTCAGATCCTCTTTCCATTTGCAAGTTCTGTAATCTGAATAAACTACTATTGAATTGATTGTATGCAACGAAAATTGTTCTGTAATCTGAATAAACTACTATTGAATTGATTCTATGCAACGAAAATTGTCGTCCCATCCTATCAACTTTTACGGATGTTTACAACTTTTACGGATGTAATCAGCCAGGTAATCCGGCCAATGAGTGGGTATGTGATTTTTTTATTTAATAAAAAAAAAAATTTTTTTTTTAAATAACAATACCAATAAACAATGAAAACAATTAGAACAGAGTCGGGCGAGCCCAAATCGACAGAGTACCTGCTCCAGAGACTATCCGTGGCGGTCCAGCGGGGGAACTGCACATCTGTACTGGGCAGCACGGGCATCTGACACTTTCCCAATAAAATATAATGTTTTTGTCTTGTCTTGTTTCATAATAAAACAAATAAATTTTTTTAATGAAAACAAAAATAACAAGATTTACAACAAAATCAATAAAATATACAATATTATGTTGTCCCCTTCCTACTACTGAAAATATGTGGAGGCAAATTCCAGTTTGATTTATCTTTTCTTACACACAGAGGATGGGTGTGCCAACAGTCTGAAGAAGTCTCAGAATTGCAAGTGTCTTCACTCTCACATATGCCCAGTCAGCTACAACCAGGGTTGCTAATAGCTGTTCCATAGAAGATGATGCAGTCATTCAATGCAAAACTCTTGCATAGCTAAACTGCAACAGGATTTCTATAGTACAGACTTCCGTATTATAATTCCGTGGTCCATATTAATGGTTCAGATTCCGTTAAAATACGGATGAATCCGTATGGTGGAGGCTATGTAATAGTCACTGGGGTGAGGCCTTGTGATACATAATAGTTACTGGGGTATGGCCTTGTGATGCATGAGTAGTAGTTACATTACTTACATATGCTACATACACTAATATCAAATGCACACTTATTGTACAACAAACTGTACACACAATACTGTTCAATACTGTTAAGTGTATTGTTATATCAAAAAAAGTAATAAGTATAGCACCAACAAATGAAAAGCTTGAAAAGTAAGTTTCTTCCTCTTCCTCTCGAGCACCTTATTGGTAGGGCTTATTGGTAGAAGCGAGCTAGCATTAAGAACAGAGCAGAGTGACTGGTATTGCTGAGGCATATCTTTGCTTCCAGCTGGCACCCAAAAGAAGGTGGGAAACCTAGGAAATAATATTGGAACAATTGCATACAGGTGACTGGTATTGCACAAACAAACTTACCTCCTGACTTGATACATAGGAGGGAAATCATTGGCATTCGCATCACTCTTGGCAATAACAATTTTCGGATTTTTTTCGGATAAACTACGAGAGGGATATATATATATAATGTATATTTTATTTTGTTTATTATTATTATTATTAAAAATATTTTTGAGACTTACCTTTCCTACTTTCTCTAAATCTAAAATAATGTTTGAGCACAATGGGCACAACGAGGAATATAACATTAACAGCACATCCTTGGTCACCTTGACTGGTCCATCATTGTCATCTGGGATGTTCTCAGACTTCACCACCTTATTGGTAGGGCTTATTGGTAGAAGAGAGCTAGCATTAAGAACAGAGCAGAGTGACTGGTATTGCTGAGGTATATCTTTGCTTCCAGCTGGCACCCAAAAGAAGGTGGGAAACCTAGGAAATAATATTGGAACAATTGCATACAGGTGACTGGTATTGCACAAATAAACTTACCTCCTGACTTGATACATAGGAGGGAAATCATTGGCATTCGCATCACTCTTGGCAATAACAATTTTCGGATTTTCGGAATTTTTTCGGATAAACTACGAGAGGGATATATATAATTATATATAATGTATATTTTATTTTGTTTATTATTATTATTATTAAAAATATTTTTGAGACTTACCTTTCCTACTTTCTCTAAATCTAAAATAATGTTTGAGCACAATGGGCACAACGAGGAATATAACATTAACAGCACATCCTTGGTCTTATCATTCACAATCTGTTCAAAGTTCTTCCCAACCACTATCTACACACACAAACACACACACACACATTTTCCATGATAAAGATATATGCACCTATGCATCCAGTTACCATTGTGATCACAGAGTTGGTCTCACCTAGACTGGTCCATCATTGTCATCTGGGATGTTCTCAGACTTCACATACAACTCCAGGTCGCCATCCAAATACAGTTCCTTGGCACTGGGACCAGCCTGCTTCTCAGAAGTAAAATTGTCTGCATCTAGTTCTATAACATTACTGGCATCAGCTGGTAGAACAGAAACAGAAAACAACAACAATAATTATAACAAGAGACATCATTATAGCCCAACTAGTGACAAAGTCTAAAGTTTGAGTCAACTATACTACAGATAACCAGAAGGGGTGTGTCTCCAGGCATGTGTTTGAGCACCACACTGTTTACTTTTGCACAGGGCTGGGCTGGCTTGTTTGATTAACTATGAGTAACGGCTGGATTAACTTATATACTCCTATAACTGTATTTCTATATGTCCACCTTTAACTGTTTACTTTTGCATATCATCTCCAACCATGCAGTCATAATATATTAGGTTTTATGAGTGAATATGTAGAAGTCAATATATAGAGGTTGATATATAGAGGGCTGGGCTGAACTAGGAGGACCCGCTGGACTAACTATCTATATGTCCTAACTATTTATATGTATCTCCAAACATGCAGTAATAAAATATTAAGGTCTCTAAGTGAATATGTAGAAATCAATATTCAGTTATAGGGGTATCTAAGTTAATCCAGCCATTCCTCCTAGTTAATCAAACAGCCAGCGCAGCCCTGTATATATCAACCTCTATATACTGACTTCTATATATTCACTTAGAGAACTTAATATTTTATTACTGCATGTTTGGAGATACATATGAAAAAGTAAACAGTTAAAGCTGGACATATAGAAATACAGTTATAGGGGAATCTTAGTTAGACCAGCAGGTCCTCCTAGTTAATCAAACAAGCCAAACCAGCCCTGTATATATCAACCTCTATATACTGACTTCTATATATTCACCTAGAGAACTTAATATTTTATTACTGCATGTTTGGAGATACATATGAAAAAGTAAACAGTTAAAGCTGGACATATAGAAATACAGTTATAGGGGCATCTTAGTTAGTCCAGCGGGTCCTCCTAGTTCAGCCCAGCTCTCTATATATCAACCTCTATATATTGACTTTCACTCATAAAACTTAATATATTATTACTGCATGGTTGGAGATGCATATGCAAAAGTAAACAGTTAAAGGTGGACCTATAGAAATACAGTTATAGGGGCATCTTAGTTAATCCAGCCGTTCCTCCTAGTTAATCAAACAAGCCAGCCCAGCCCTGTATATATCAACCTCTATATACTGACTTCTATATATTCACTTAGAACTTAATATTTTATTACTGCATGTTTGGAGATACATATGAAAAAGTAAACAGTTAAAGCTGGACATATAGAAATACAGTTATATAGTTACATAGAGTACTTGTTACGTGGGCATTTCTGGTAGAGGATTGGCTGGGTGGGGCTGGTGCCTTTTGCAATAATATGTTTCGCGAGCGGGACATATTAGCGTCACGCGCAACTAGGTAAAGGTCACGCGCGACTAGGTAAAGGATAGCTGGAAGTGTTGACTAAAGATTGAGTGCATTTGGGCAGTAAGTGGCAGGGGATTTTGGGTTATACTGAGATATTTAGTTTATACTGAAGTGTTATGTATGCTAATTTATACTTTGCAGATGTCCAAATTGCACCAAGAAATTAGAAAGCACCTAAACTGCGGCACATGTTGCTAACGAAGAAGTGGTATGTTTTTCCTTTTCCCTTTTTACCTGTGACTGTGACCAATATTTACCTGTGACCAATATTAAAAATTTTGATATTTTAGAGCTACCATAATCACAAGGAAGGTGAGGCTGTGTGGAATGTGTACTGTGCATGGCTTTACACTACTGACATCTGTCGATTTAATGATCACCTACTAAGTATACTGTATTCTGTTTCTTTATAGCGAGAGTTCAAAAGAGAGGGCCAGCACAGGAGGAGGCCAGCCCAGCCCAGCCCAGCCCTCTGCAGTAGGAGAGGAAAGTGAGGCCTGAGGCTGTGTGGAATGTGTAGGTTTTTTGGTTCCCCAATAGTAACAATTTTTAGGTTTCTCACTCTTTCTAGTAGTGATATTTTAGGTGTACCAGGCTGTGTGGAATGTGTACTGTTGCATGGCTTTGCACTGACATCTGTCGATTTAATGATCACCTAAGTACTGTATTCTGTTTCTTGATATAGCGAGAGTTGAAGAGAGAGAGAGGAGTGAGGAGGAGAGAGAAGGAGGAGGAGGGCAATAGGAAGAAGAAGAGAAGTACTGACATCTGTCGATTTAATTATCACCTGTATTCTGTTTCTTTATAGCGATAGTTCAAAAGAGAAAAAAGAGAGGAGTGAAGGAGAGGGGGCCAGCACAGGAGAAGGCCAGCCCAGCCCAGCCCAGCCCAGCCCAGCCCTGTGCAGTAGGAGAGGAAGGTGAGGCCTGAGGCTGTGTGGAATGTGTACTGTGCATGGCTTTACACTGACATCTGTCGATTTAATAATGATTTAACGATTAAAATGCCCCTATAACTGTACTCATTTAATTCTCTTTACACTACTGACGTCGTACTGTATTCTGTTTCTTGAAATAGGAGATGAAAAGAGAGTAGGGGAGGAAGAGAGAGGAGGAGAGAGGAAGCTGATGAGGAGGCCAGCCCAGGCCAGCCCAACCCAGCCCAGCCCTCTGCAGTAGGAGAGGAAGGTGATGAGGAGGAGGAGGGCAGGAAGAGGAAGAGGAGTGATTTAGATGAGGAGGAAGAGGAGGCCAGCCTGGAAAGTTGGCAGAAGAGACTGGAAATTTGGGAGTGGAGACTGACAAGTTGGGCGAGGGTGTTGGCGTCTAGAGAGATAGAGTATATAAGTACACAGAAGATGGTATGACAATGGAGGTCTCACTGATTCAATATTAATTATTATCATGTAGCTATCTACTCCACTCATAGAGAATAGTACAAATAGAACTACTGTGATATTTTACCATTTCGCGTACTTGTTATTACCTATACGATATGCGCATGCTCAGTAAAGGTTTGCGCATCCTCAGTCCCATGATAAATACATTATTAAATGGATACGGTGAAATATCACTCGTCTGATTGGCCGGTATTTTCACTCGTGCCTGCGGCACTCGTGGAAATACTAGCCACAGACTCGTGATATTTCCCCGTAACAATGTAATAATGTATATTTATAACCTTCTTTTTATATAGTTATTTACTAAAATGGATCATCGATGCCAAGCCCTTGAATTCCTTCGGGAAGGACAATTGGTTTTTTGTAGGGTAAGTTAATCAAATCCCAGTTAAGTGATTATATAAACTTATCATCTTTATCCTGCAGATATGTAAGCATGAGAGCCGCCTGGCAATCACTTACCAAAAACACATGAAAATCCATAAAAATAATGTTAGAGTGATGCTATGTTACAGTCAACTCGACTAAGATTATTATTATTATAACATTATGGAACATTCCTTTTCAGTAAGTTGATTTGACAGTAAGTGTTTCTAAGTATACTTACCATTGATTTACCATTGGTCTTGTTTTGTGTTTATTTGGAGATGGATGAGTATGACGACCAGCCAAACAATGTACAGGAGGACATTTCACTATCTTCTCATCAATAATATTTTACAGCCATTTTTTTACTTTATGATGATTATTTTTTGCTGTATGAGAACATTAATATAGATAATGTCTTCCCTTCTCTCCCAACCCCTCCATAAACACATATGTCCACCTTCAAAATTTCTCTCCTACATGTGCACCTCTACTACTTGTTTAGAGGTACACATCCAGAAGAGAAATTTTAAAGGTGCACATATAGAAATACAGTTATAGGGGCATCTTAATTAATCCAGCCAGCCCTCCTAGTTAATCAATTAAGCCAGCCCAGACCTCTATTTATCAACCTCGATATATTAATTTCTACATATTCAATTATACAACTTAATATTTTATTACTGCTTGTTCAGAGGTGCATATGCAGAAGAGAAATTTTAAAGGCGGACATAAAAAAAAAGGCTTTATTGATTAACTAGGAGGGCTGGCTGGATTAATTAAGATGCCCCTATAACTGTATTTCTATATGTGCACCTTTATATATTTATTTCTTCATTTGCATCTCCAAACATAGTAATAAAAGATATATAGGTGAATATGTAGAAATTAATATATAGAGGTCTGGGCTGGCTTAATTGATTAACTAGAAGGGCTGGCTGGATTAATTAAGATGCCCCTATAACTGTATTTCTATATGTGCACCTTTATATATTTATTTCTTCATTTGCATCTCCAAACATGCAGTAATAATTTATTAGTTCTATAAGTGAATATGTAGAAGTTAATATATAGAGGTGAGGGCTGGGCTGGCTTAATTGATTAACTAGGAAGTTTGGCTGGATTAATTAAGATGCCCCTATAACTGTAACTGTATATACAGGGCTGGGCTGGCTTGTTTGATTAACTAGGAGGAACGGCTGGATTAACTAAGATGCCCCTATAACTGTATTTCTATAGGTCCACCTTTAACTGTTTACTTTTGCATATGCATCTCCAACTATGCAGTCATAGTAAAAAAATTGCAGAATGTGACGGAGTTATCTCATTTTTATTTCACTGACTTGTCTCCAGTTAGCCTTTCTTTCATAAAGATCCTCTGATGGAATAAATTCAGTGTCACGATGAATCAAGAGCGTTGCTACAACCTCTCTTCTTTCATTGAAGAACGTGTCCACAGCTTTAGACGACGAAGAGCAGAAAAAGATCTCTCACTTCCCACAGGTATAGTTAAAATACTTATTAATTGTGGGGAATGACTCAGGATTACTCTCAGAGAGAGCACAGCTAGCTTGTACCTGGCCTCCTTTTAGGTGAAATAGATCCATAAAACTTTTTCCATTTAGTTATTTCAACAGGAAAGTCGGTCTTCTCTTCCAAGGACATAAATTTCCCATAATAAGAAGTGATACTATCAATTTTATTGCTACTCATTTTGGATAAATATAGTTGTATCAGAGATTAAGCTGCAATAAGTTCCTTGTGCTCATTGGAAAATCGTGTTTCTAACTGCTCAACGACATGGTCAATCAATGGGTAATATACATTGATTCTGTAGTAATCAGAAGGAGTCTGGCTAACTTGTACTGTGTTGGCTTGATGGCGCTGAACAGTAGCAGTTCGTAGTTTCAAATTGTTAAATTAATAGACAAGGCTAGCATTTCAATTCTGCTCCAAACTTTCTCCCAGCAGTCATCTTTTCTGGCAACCTGAATGAATTTCTTTGCAGTGCTTACATCCCTGTAGGCTTCTGCAAGATCACACTATTTATCTTGTAAAGCTAGTGTCACTGAACTAAGGAAACAAAGAACTGCCTGTGTAACAACCAGTGTGACAACAAATTGGCTATCTACTGGAAGCCGCATATATGAACAAGCATCACTTATAGCAGCTTCTCCCATGCTACTATCTTTGATTCTGCCCATGGTCTCCAAGACTGTGACACTATAAGAGCTGAAAGAGTCCTCACCCTTGCACTCCAATGGGTGGCACAAAATTTAGGCACATCATACCTCCTTGAACCTGCTTCTATTTCAGTCTCAAAGACTCACTAAGCTCATCATCATCTTCAATCATCAAGAATCAAGAAGCTCTTTTCCTTGGTCAGTAGATGCAACTTAAAAAAAAAATTCTTTACACTTGGCACTACCAGATTTAAACCATGTCAACTTTTGAATATCATCAAAAAGGTTACGGATAGATGGAACACGCAAATTGCAAGATTCACAATGAACATATGTGGCATGGGGATATTTTTCAGCTACTTTAGCCTGTACTCCATTTCTATTTGAACTCATTACAGAGGCTCCATCATACCGTTGACCAACTAGAAAAGACAGATTCAATCCCCATTGCTGAAATGTAGAGAGAAAAGCATCAGCAATTGTTTGAGCATCCATCTTTGCAATTTTAATAAACCCCAGGAATTCTTCATAAACTTCATAATTAACAAACTTTGCACAGATACTAACCTGTTCGAAAGGTCTTCAGTTTCATCAGCCATGAGACTCCAGCATGATGAAAACATTGATAAAATATTCTCATGAATAACGCCTTTGCATATGGAAATTATTGTATTCTGTATATACTAGGGGTTAAGTATACCTAGCATTTTTAGCAGCATGCTAAAAATGCTCTTTAAGATCTGTGTCAAACTGTGACTTCCAATTAACAAAAAAAGTGAAGTTTCCTTCAGTTTTTGTGATCTTGTCCCAATTACCTTGAAAAGCAATGCCTCTCTTACAAAAGGCTACAACCACATCAATGATTGACAAAATGCCCTTCTTAGTATGGGCCTGCTGAATTCCCACGTCTTTGGCCATTAATGAAGCAACATCTAAACCAGGTTGTTGAGTTTTTAGGAAAAGACAAGCTTTCTCATCTGCTAGTTTGTGTGCTTAACTCTCTTTGTACTTATCAAATAAGCTGCTCTTCTTACCGAGAGCTTTCTTCCATTTATTAAAGCCCATGAAGAAAATGGGGATTTGGTGTCTGCACTTGCAAAGCACAGACATGGCAGACAGTATGCACTATTATTTTATGTTATAACTAGACATGGGATTCACATAAAACATATGTTTTCACATAAAAGTGGCTTTTTTGGCGACTGTAAGAAATTAACTCTGTAATCAGGAAGTAAGACATGAAATAAATGTCAACTGTAAAGAACTAGACAAAAACAGGAGCTGTGTTTCACTCAGCATTCATTTAACACCACCCAGACACTTGTGGCTCTGGGACAGGATTGTGACAGCTGACAGGGCTACAAATAAGTGCTTTATCTTTTATATCAGCATTGCTGGCCAAAAGGGGTTGCTGTTACAGAACATGTTCAACTCTGTGCTGGAGAGGAACCCTGATGTCCTGGTGCTACGCTCAATTGTGGGGTGCTTGAAAGGTGAGGAAGGATCCCTCCCCAAAGGATTTGGTCCTGGAGACGCACCTTCAAGTTCTGCCCTACCGCCAATGTCGACGTGGAGAGAACCTTTTTGGTCTACTAAACTGTGTTGACTGATAGGCGCCACCATTTGACTGAAGAGAATATGAAAATTATGGTCATGCTGCTGACTGCTAGTTGTTCTATCCCGTAATAAAAGGTTTAGAACCGTTTGTTTTTCCTGATATATAGCCCCTACTTATCTGAATTTCAGGATCACATATTTTGCATATTTTAGTATTCAGCACATATTTTACCAAAAAAAAAGACATAAATCATCATATTTTGCTGAACAAAATGACATAAGAATCCCATGTCTAGTTATAACGCAACCATGGTCTATTTCCTGTCCAGCTTAGATGAAATCTTCTCCCTGAAGTGACAGGGAACACAAAATTATGTGGGCATTTAAACTTGGACGTCAAGAGTGTTAGCTTGTCATCAACATCCAATAAGGAATGCTTTCCAGCATAAAGTGCTGGATCATTGGGATCAAAATAATCTTTGACAATAGGACTTGCAGTTGCTAGTTCTATTTCAGGTAGATCATGATCATGAAGGGACTGTTCATCATGAGCCCCATCAACATGAGCCTATTCATCATGAGCCTCTTCATTAGAGTTGTCTTCATTTTCCCTACATCATTTCATCATTATTTTCATATAGCTACCACTATGAATCACATGCATGGAGCATTAATACCGGAGCGTCCAAAAAATGAAGTTATTTTAGCTTGATGACACAGTCTTTTGGCTTTTGGAGGAATAGGATCTTCAGCTTCAGTAGCCATATCCAACTACATATGACCTTTTGTCATATGCATGGGCAGTGGCCAAGGCCCCACCTAAAATTTGTTAACCCATAATTAAACATTAGTACAATCAACACCTATACATCTAGCTATATATATATAATGTTGATAAGTGGAACAGGAGGTGTCTAGCTTACAAAATGTATTAGTGGTTGATTGTACTGATAGTGCTTGTAATAATCAGACTTGCACTTAGCATCATGACAGCTGCAAGTATGTATGAGATTGATGCCCCCCCCCCCCCCCCCCCAATTTATTCTTGTTGTTGTGCAGGCAGCTAGATGGCAAATATATATTTTTGTACTGCTAGCACACTGACAGCTGGAATTGACAGGTCATGTTTTAATTAATTATACATCTACATGTACTGATTATGTGACTCTTCACATCCAAGCTCACCTAATTTTTTTGGCCTCTGAATTTTGTAGCTGAATTTTGTAGCCAAATATATCACTCAGGGGGGGGGCGATTGCCCCCCCCCCCCCTAAATACGGCCCTGTATATAGCATCACTATGTCAGGTATGTGCTCTCTACTGCATGAACTTGATGTGTGTCCATGTGCTCTCTACTGCATGAACTTGATGTGTGTCCATGTGCTCTCTACTGTATGAACTTGATGTCTTTTAAATTTTAATTTTTTTATTATATATATTAACTGTACATAATTATATGATAAACAGGCCATATCAGAGTACAATAACACCTAATTAACATGCGAATAAATAATAACAACAACAATAAAGTTAAAAGCATCTGAGGTTTCCTGCATGCAAGATGTTCCCAGCACAGCAGCAGCGTTCCCACACTGTGCTCTCTTTTGATATAAAACAGTATATATAACCATGCTAAAGTTACATGCAGCCAAAGTGGGAGTCCTCAAAATCCGAGTGCCTGAACTGAAGTTGTGGTCCTCATTGGAAAGGGCTTGCCAGAGGAAAGCCCTGAAAAATGTCATTAGACTTAAAACCCGCAAGCGCGGGTGCTAAAAATATATATTTCCCAACGGAATTCCCCCCCCCCCTCCCCTACCAAAAGAGAACACTCAGAGAGATCTATTGTTTTAGCTACGAGTGTGCAGAATCTATGGAGCTCCAAAGATAACCACAACTACATTTTCCAGACCCGCCCCCCACACATCGTCTTCCTCTCCAGTAGATTACTACATGTGATATGGACTATCTGTCCATTCTTAACCCCACACAACTAGTAATCCTTGAGGAGGAAGTCTTAAACTAGATGACTGCACAATGCCTCCTGCCAGTGAACATGATGACAAGCTACAGGCTCTGGGTATAATATGTTGTCAGTGCTTCACATCCAAACGTTTCACTAAGCATAGTCACACAGAGGGATCCCACAGAGTCTGAAGCCGTAAGTGTCATTCCACTGTACTAATATGAACCGCCAACTAGCAATTAAAATTCATCCTTGATGATTATCCAGTCGTGTTAAAAAATCTTTGTTTTCTCCTCCCCAGACCTTATATTTCCATCAGTGTCTATATATCTCAACAGATAAAACATGAAAGTAGGAATAAGTTATCAGAGAGAAGAACCCAAACACAGTCAAGCTTCTGATCATCATCATCCCAAGGATTAGATATCGGGCATGTTTTGGACGGGCGGGCTAAAGATTCAAACGCAGACCTAACCACCCGCACGACATCTTGTGCTGCCCCCGAGCTTAGGCTTAATTAACTAGGCGTCGGCTGTTATGAAGACCCCCAAAGTTGGAAAGGGTAGTATTTGTGCCTGGCACTCCTCGTAGCCTTGCTAGCGGCAAAGATGGAGTGGCTCTTCTGCTTTACATTGTGGGCTGTTGGAGGAGCTCTGCTGATATTTATCACCACCTCTCTACTACTTGCAAAGTTGCACAGAGGCAAGGCGGTGAGCACTAATTGCGTCATGAATTTCCGTGTTCATAGCATTGTATGTGCAGGCTAGCTCGTTCAAGCTGAATGCTGAGGCTTATTACCAGACCATTGTAGATTATGTTGCTAAGGTGAGTCTAAAGTTAATGTAAAACATCACATTTTCCCATTTAACTCTAAACTTGTCATTGCTTTTCATCTAAACCTTGACCTAGTTATATATGTGTTGCTTTGATATCTTTGCTATAATGAGGTCAGATCCTAAGATCAGGGTGCAGCAGATGATTAACCCTGCATAGTGACGACAGGCGGGACAACATTTAGTCTTGCAGATATCAACACTTGGTAATCTTGTGCCAGTTATGTTGTGATAGCTGCAAGGTTATAATGTAGCCCTCCCAACCGAGCAGGCCAGCTCTGTAGCCCTCCCAACCGAGCAGGCCAGCTCTGTAGACCTCCCAACCGAGCAGGCCAGCTCTGTAGACCTCCCAACCGAGCAGGCCAGCTCTGTAGACCTCCCAACCGAGCAGGCCAGCTCTGTAGACCTCCCAACCGAGCAGGCCAGCTCTGTAGACCTCCCAACCGAGCAGGCCAGCTCTGTAGACCTCCCAACCGAGCAGGCCAGCTCTGTAGACCTCCCAACCGAGCAGGCCAGCTCTGTAGACCTCCCAACCGAGCAGGCCAGCTCTGTAGACCTCCCAACCGAGCAGACCAGCTCTGTAGACCTTCAAAGAACTTTCAGTTGATGACTTTCTCAATAATCAATTTTAGAAAAGCAAGTTGAAGTAAAAAACACGTGTCCTCGTAACTGCACCTAGATGAATCACTGGGTGGAGTCACAAGTGGACCAAGTGCCCTCGTACTGCACCTAGATGAATCACTGGGTGGAGTCACAAGTGGAGCATGTGCCCTCGTACTGCACCTAGATGAATCACTGGGTGGAGTCACAAGTGGAGCATGTGCCCTCGTACTGCACCTAGATGAATCACTGGGTGGAGTCACAAGTGGAGCATGTGCCCTCGTACTGCACCTAGATGAATCACTGGGTGGAGTCACAAGTGGAGCATGTGCCCTCGTACTGCACCTAGATGAATCACTGGGTGGAGTCACAAGTGGAGCATGTGCCCTCGTACTGCACCTAGATGAATCACTGGGTGGAGTCACAAGTGGAGCATGTGCCCTCGTACTGCACCTAGATGAATCACTGGGTGGAGTCACAAGTAATGTCTGTAACTAAGCGTGAGAAACATACTACAGCTTTTGAGCCCAAAAGTTGTTGAATTTGCAGAGAAGTCCAACAGTTAGAGAAGTCTGGGAGCAGAAGAGCTGATAGGGTGTCCAGAGTAAGTCAATCATGTACCAGACTAGAGAGAGAAGGTGGAGTTGACAACACCTCCATCAGCAGATCAACACAAGTTGAGGTCAGGGTTTACTCCAGCTTCTGCCTGCTGGTGAAAGGTGTATTATCTAGTGTGCAATTTACACTAGATGGCTATTGTAGCAACGATAGCGGAAGCGACAACCCCCCCCCCCCTGACTCAGTAGATGTTCCTCCTGAGATGCACCAGTGATGAAGAGAAGGAGCTATGCAACCTCGCTAATTAATTCAATACCTAGGGGTGCTCAGTGAATTTGTTTGGATTACTCAAACTGTGTAAGTTGTAGTGTAGTTGTATGCAGCACTCTGTGTACATGCAACTACAGTGTATTACATTCTGAGTAATGTATTTGAGTGTTTGTTTTTGCTTACAGTACAGTATACTCTATGCTGAGTTTTAAACAGGATTCAGTGTATTGTAGGCCCTAGACATATATAGTTGACTTGTATATGCCACATGATTGATTGGTATTGCATGTACAAACCTATTTGGCACCACTTGGAAGATTAATTGCTCATCTCCATTCAGGGCAGCCCAGTTACTGTAGTGTCCTTTGCTTGTTTGGTGATGAGATGAGGTGATTTATTTGTGTGTGTGTGTGTGTGTGTGTGTGTGTGTGTGTGCATGCATGAGTGCCTGGGGTGTGGCACATTATGTGTAGTGTATTGAATGTTCAAACGTTCATGGTTTCAAATTGGTGCAGCTAGTGGCACAGCTAGTGGCACAGCTAGTGGTGCAGCTAGTGGTGCAGCTAGTGGCACAGCTAGTGACACAGCTAGTGGTGCAGCTAGTGGTGCAGCTAGTGACACAGCTAGCTAGTGGTGCAGCTAGTGACACAGCTAGTGGCACAGCTAGTGGTGCAGCTAGTGGCACAGCTAGTGGTGCAGCTAGTGGTGCAGCTAGTGGTGCAGCTAGTGGTGCAGCTAGTGGTGCAGCTAGTGGTGCAGCTAGTGGCACAGCTAGTGGTGCAGCTAGTGGTGCAGCTAGTGGTGCAGCTAGTGGTGCAGCTAGTGGCACAGCTAGTGGTGCAGCTGGTGGTGCAGCTAGTGACACAGCTAGTGGTGCAGCTAGTGGTACAGCTAGTGGCACAGCTAGTGGTGCAGCTAGTGGTGCAGCTAGTGGTGCAGCTAGTGGCACAGCTAGTGGTGCAGCTAGTGGTGCAGCTAGTGGCACAGCTAGTGGTGCAGCTAGTGGTGCAGCTAGTGGTGCAGCTAGTGGTGCAGCTGGTGGCGCAGCTAGTGGCACAGCTAGTGGTGCAGCTAGTGGTGCAGCTAGTGGCACAGCTAGTGGCACAGCTAGTGGCACAGCTAGTGACACAGCTAGTGGTGCAGCTAGTGGTGCAGCTAGTGGTGCAGCTAGTGGTGCAGCTAGTGGTACAGCTAGTGGTGCAGCTAGTGGTGCAGCTAGTGGTGCAGCTAGTGGCACAGCTAGTGACACAGCTAGTGGTGCAGCTAGCTAGTGGTACAGCTAGTGGTGCAGCTAGTGGCACAGCTAGTGGTGCAGCTAGTGACACAGCTAGTGACACAGCTAGTGGTGCAGCTAGTGGTGCAGCTAGTGGTGCAGCTAGTGGTGCAGCTAGTGGTGCAGCTAGTGGTGCAGCTAGTGGTGCAGCTAGTGGTGCAGCTAGTGGTACAGCTAGTGGTGCAGCTAGTGGCACAGCTAGTGACACAGCTAGTGGTGCAGCTAGTGGTGCAGCTAGTGGTGCAGCTAGTGGCGAGTGAGTGACTGTAAAAATGTTTATGCAGAGATAAGAACTCTCAATGAACTCACAATTTTATTACAATAACCTTCTCAATAATCAACTTGAAATTGTACAGAGAATGCAATTTCAAGTTGATTATTGAGAAGGTTATTGTAAAGAGATAAAGATGGTTGTGAAAGTGTGTGTGTGTGTGTGTGTGTGGAGGATATTACTTGAGGCACTACACAAGTCAACACGCATTAATGTGCATTAATGTGCATTGGTCGTGGCCACACTGAATTTGAATTAGAATAATGTGCATTAAGGTGCACCTCTACGCGAGTGTGTGTTGAAAAGAATTTCATTCACTCACGTCTTTGCATGCAGTTGGGATATTGGGAGATAGCTGTATACTAGCTGTGGCCTGCGGCCAAAGCAACTAGATAGAGTAGCTAGCTAGTTGGAGTAGCTAGTTAGTTGGAGTAGCTAGCTAGTTGGAGTAGCTAGCTAGTTGGAGTAGCTAGCTAGTTGGAGTAGCTAGCTAGTTGGAGTAGCTAGCTAGTTGGAGTAGCTAGCTACATAGCTGTTGTTATATTTATATGCCCTGCATCTGGACTTCTGAAGTTCGTGCAGTCGCAACCTTCGTTGGTTCTGCCTTTCCCTCAGCTCTCTCCTCTTTCTTCTCTGCAGAAAATGTTCGCATCTGTAGGTAGCTGATTAGCAAGAAAAGGAGGCAAAAACGAACTCATCTCAACTACAGCTTCAGTATATGATTTTGACTGATTTTGGTAGGCTGATTATTTTTGCGATTTATTTCGGTGCTCTTGTGGATGAGACGAACACGTGTTGACTTGAAGAGTTTCCCCCCCTAAGTTTATATGCAGAGTGGACAGGCCTAAGACAACTGAAGTACTAGCATGTAGTAATAATTATTAGTGAAGTGAAGTACTAGCATGTAGTAATAATTATTAGTGCACTGAAGTACTAGCATGCAGTAATAATTATTAGTGAAGTGAAGTACTAGCATGTAGTAATAATTATTAGTGAAGTGAAGTACTAGCATGCAGTAATAATTATTAGTGAAGTGAAGTACTAGAATGTAGTAATAATTATTAGTGCACTGAAGTACTAGCATGTAGTAATAATTATTAGTGAAGTGAAGTACTAGCATGTAGTAATAATTATTAGTGAAGTGAAGTACTAGAATGTAGTAATAATTATTAGTGAAGTGAAGTACTAGCATGTAGTAATAATTATTAGTGCACTGAAGTACTAGCATGTAGTAATAATTATTAGTGAAGTGAAGTACTAGCATGTAGTAATAATTATTAGTGAAGTGAAGTACTAGCATGTAGTAATAATTATTAGTGAAGTGAAGTACTAGCATGCAGTAATAATTACTAGAGAACTGAAGTTCTTGCATGTAGTAACAAACTGAAGTGCATGACAACTTATCTTCAAAACTTAGTGTTCATGAAGGCTCTTTCTATCTCAGTCTACCTACTGACCTGCTATGCTCATCACACAGAGGAGCAATACACTCCCTCTTTATGTGTGTCTGTGGGCTATAAACTATAACCCTTAACTGCTAGCGGCACTTCTCTGCCCTGCGAGGGGGCGGTGCAGAGTAATGATGGGAAAACAAAAAGGTGAAAATGGGATCTAGAAATGAGTGAGAAATAGTTTTGCCACACCCACATGCGTGCATACCTACGCACGTTTATTTCACAGGGAATAAACGGCCTTCGTGGTAGTGAGCGTTAGTTGATTCATAACTCAACTCAACTATTCTCATATTTTGGGGTGCACCCATACATTGCCACACCCCTTCTCTGCTGACACCTTCACATTGCTAACTAGTAGTTGTCATGGTGATAGTCTGCTTACACCCTAGGTTACTATGCCAGCACATTGCTAGTGGTAGTGATGACACCCTAGATTACTATGCCAGCACATTGCTAGTGGTAGTGATGACACCCTAGGTTACTATGCGAGCACATTGCTAGTGGTAGTGATGACACCCTAGATTACTATGCCAGCACATTGCTAGTGGTAGTGATGACACCCTAGATTACTATGCCAGCACATTGCTAGTGGTAGTGATGACACCCTAGGTTACTATGCGAGCACATTGCTAGTGGTAGTGATGACACCCTAGATTACTATGCCAGCACATTGCTAGTGGTAGTGATGACACCCTAGGTTACTATGCCAGCACATTGCTAGTGGTAGTGATGACACCCTAGATTACTATGCCAGCACATTGCTAGTGGTAGTGATGACACCCTAGGTTACTATGCGAGCACATTGCTAGTGGTAGTGATGACACCCTAGATTACTATGCCAGCACATTGCTAGTGGTAGTGATGACACCCTAGATTACTATGCTAGCACATTGCTAGTGGTAGTGATGACACCCTAGATTACTATGCTAGCACATTGCTAGTAGTAGTGATGACACCCTAGATTACTATGCCAGCACATTGCTAGTGGTAGTGATGACACCCTAGATTACTATGCTAGCACATTGCTAGTGGTAGTGATGACACCCTAGATTACTATGCTAGCACATTGCTAGTAGTAGTGATGACACCCTAGATTACTATGCCAGCACATTGCTAGTGGTAGTGATGACACCCTAGATTACTATGCCAGCACATTGCTAGTGGTAGTGATGACACCCTAGATTACTATGCCAGCACATTGCTAGTGGTAGTCTTAGTGATAGTCTGCTGACAACCTGGGTTACTATGGTTACATAGTGATAGCGGGATATTTTGGAGTTGGTTTCTTGTTGTGTTAATTAAGGTTGAGTGGAGTTGTGTTTGATAAACTGGGGATCATTTTTTAGTAAGTGTTATAAAATGTGTGGTTCTGACTTGAGAGCTCCATAGATTCTGCATACTTCTCCCTATTAACAGCTCAAAAGATAGTTCTCTTTGTGCCCAAGATACAGGCAGTTAAAGTTGGAGGCCACAAAACCTGCATCCTTGAGTACCAGTGGCTCGAGGAAGCTCTACTCTACAGTCTACTGTACAAGTGTTTTCATTTGGCGCTAAAACGAAAGTATGTGATCAAATGCACGGGTTGAAGATTAACTTCAATTTATCCGGCTAAGTATGTGATCAAATGCACGGGTTGAAGATTAGCTTCAATTTATCCGGCTAACTTGACCATGTATGTATTAACACTCGTATAGGTAGAAATTTTGGTCTAATATTAATAATAATGGCTGGCAGACCAAAAATCCAGAGTTATTGGTCCCCAGACAGAGTTGGCAGGTTTTACCCAGGGCTTGGGTGTAATCCTAGTTGGGTTAAATACCTTTTACCCAGGTTTTAGCCGGGTTTTACTCAAACATGGATACAACCCAGGATAAAATAATAGACACAATAGATTTATTATAAACTGTAAAGATATTATAAGAAATTAACTCTGTAATCAGGAAGTAAGACATTCAATAAATGGCAACTGTAAAGAACTAGACAAAAACAGGAGCTGTTTCACTCAGCATTTATTTACCAAGTGACAAGTTTGTCTACTAGAGTATATATTTTTTATTTAATGATTTATTTAAATATTTAAACAAGATTCATGGGATTAAAGTCCAATTGATACGCAAGTTAAACAGATTTAATAGTCAATCTCCTGAGGTCCTCGCAGGAGCCTATGGCAGAAGACGAGTTTCTGGGCTTTCTCATTTTTGTAATTGCAGTAAACTTACTAAACTGTAAGCAGTGAATGATGACCTGTGGTATTTGCTTACCTTTTAAATAGCCCTGGTGTCCACCACCACCCAGACACTGGCTCTGGGACAGGGCTGTGACAGGGCTACAAATAAGTGTTTTATAACATTAGTTCAACACTTTTTGCCTCATTAGTGTCTTTATCTCAACACTTTTTGCCTCATTAGTGTCTTTATCTCAACACTTTTTGCCTCATTAGTGTCTTTATCTCAACACTTTTTGCCTCATTAGTGTCTTTATCTCAACACTTTTTGCCTCATTAGTGTCTTTATCTCAACACTTTTTGCCTCATTAGTGTCTTTATCTCAACACTTTTTGCCTCATTAGTGTCTTTATCTCAACACTTTTTGCCTCATTAGTGTCTTTATCTCAACACTTTTTGCCCCATTAGTGTCTTTATCTCAACACTTTTTGCCTCATTAGTGTCTTTATCTCAACACTTTTTGCCTCATTAGTGTCTTTATCTCACCACTTTTTGCCCCATTAGTGTCTTTATCTCAACACTTTTTGCCTCATTAGTGTCTTTATCGCAACACTTTTTGCCTCATTAGTGTCTTTATCTCAACACTTTTTGCCTCATTAGTGTCTTTATCTCAACACTTTTTGCCTCGTTAATGTCTTTCTCAACACTTTTTGCCTCATTAGTGTCTTTATCTCAACACTTTTTGCCTCATTAGTGTCTTTATCTCAACACTTTTTGCCTCATTAGTGTCTTTATCTCAACACTTTTTGCCTCATTAGTGTATTTATCTCACCACTTTTTGCCTCATTAGTGTCTTTATCTCAACACTTTTTGCCTCATTAGTGTCTTTATCTCACCACTTTTTGCCTCATTAGTGTCCTTATCTCAACACTTTTTGCCTCATTAGTGTCTTTATCTCAACACTTTTTGCCTCGTTAGTGTCTTTATCTCAACACTTTTTGCCTCATTAGTGTATTTATCTCAACACTTTTTGCCTCATTAGTGTCTTTATCTCAACACTTTTTGCCTCGTTAATGTCTTTATCTCAACACTTTTTGCCTCATTAGTGTCTTTTATCTCAACACTTTTTGCCTCATTAGTGTCTTTATCTCAACACTTTTTGCCTCATTAGTGTCTTTATCTCAACCCTTTTTGCCTCATTAGTGTCTTTATCTCAACACTTTTTGCCTCATTAGTGTATTTATCTCAACACTTTTTGCCTCGTTAGTGTCTTTATCTCAACACTTTTTGCCTCGTTAATGTCTTTATCTCAACACTTTTTGCCTCATTAGTGTCTTTATCTCAACACTTTGCCTCATTAGTGTCTTTATCTCAACACTTTTTGCCTCATTAGTGTCTTTATCTCAACACTTTTTGCCTCATTAGTGTATTTATCTCACCACTTTTTGCCTCATTAGTGTCTTTATCTCAACACTTTTTGCCTCGTTAGTGTCTTTATCTCAACACTTTTTGCCTCATTAGTGTCTTTATCTCACCACTTTTTGCCTCATTAGTGTCCTTATCTCAACACTTTTTGCCTCATTAGTGTCTTTATCTCAACACTTTTTGCCTCGTTAGTGTCTTTATCTCAACACTTTTTGCCTCATTAGTGTATTTATCTCAACACTTTTTGCCTCATTAGTGTCTTTATCTCAACACTTTTTGCCTCGTTAATGTCTTTATCTCAACACTTTTTGCCTCATTAGTGTCTTTATCTCACCACTTTTTGCCTCATTAGTGTCTTTATCTCAACACTTTTTGCCTCATTAGTGTCTTTATCTCAACACTTTTTGCCTCATTAGTGTCTTTATCTCAACACTTTTTGCCTCATTAGTGTCTTTATCTCAACACTTTTTGCCTCATTAGTGTCTTTATCTCAACATTTTTTGCCTCATTAGTGTCTTTATCTCAACACTTTTTGCCTCATTAGTGTCTTTATCTCAACACTTTTTGCCTCATTAGTGTCTTTATCTCAACACTTTTTGCTTCATTAGTGTCTTTATCTCAACACTTTTTGCCTCATTAGTGTCTTTATCTCAACACTTTTTGCCTCATTAGTGTCTTTATCTCAACACTTTTTGACTCATTAGTGTATTTATCTCAACACTTTTTGCCCCATTAGTGTCTTTATCTCAACACTTTTTGCCTCGTTAGTGTATTTATCTCAACACTTTTTGCATCGTTAGTGTCTTTATCTCAACACTTTTTATTATCGATGTTGTTTTGTAGTGTCTGCCTGTTCATCATAGCTGTGGGTGGTGTTTGTGTGGTGTAACTGGTGGCCTGAGGGTGTTCACAAGACCATCACCTGACCTACCACCTTCACACCCAAAGCTGCCCCAGCAAGAGCTCATGGCAGCATCGCTAATTCTAGACCTCTCAGTCAAGGTGCTTATCCACCATGCACATGTCCACCATGCACATGTCCACCATGCACATGTCCACCATGCATGTGTCCACCATGCACATGTCCACCATGCACATGTCCACCATGCATGTGTCCACCATGCACATGTCCACCATGCATGTGTCCACCATGCACATGCCCATCATGCACATGCCCATCATGCATGTGCCCACCATGCATGTGCCCACCATGCACGTGCCCACCATGCACGTGTCCACCATGCACATGTCCACCATGCACGTGCCCATCATGCACATGTCCACCATGCACGTGCCCATCATGCACATGTCCACCATGCACATGTCCACCATGCACATGTCCACCATGCACATGTCCACCATGCACGTGCCCACCATGCACATGTCCACCATGCATGTGCCCACCATGCACGTGCCCACCATGCATGTGTCCACCATGCACATGCCCACCATGCACATGTCCATGCATGTGTCCACCATGCACGTGTCCACCATGCACGTGCCCACCATGCACGTGCCCACCATGCATGTGTCCACCATGCACATGTCCACCATGTACATGTCCACCATGCACGTGTCCACCATGCACATGTCCACCATGCATGTGCCCACCATGCACATGTCCACCATGCATGTGCCCACCATGCATGTGCCCACCATGCACATGTCCACCATGTACATGTCCACCATGCACGTGTCCACCATGCACATGTCCACCATGCATGTGCCCACCATGCACATGTCCACCATGCACATGTCCACCATGCACATGCCCACCATGCACATGCCCACCATGCACATGCCCATCATGCACATGTCCACCATGCACATGCCCACCATGCACATGCCCACCATGCACATGTCCATGCATGTGTCCACCATGCATGTGTCCACCATGCACTCCACCATGCATGTGCCCACCATGCATGTGCCCACCATGCATGTGCCCACCATGCACATGCTCATCATGCACACACCCACTTCTCATGTAGCGTGCAGTGGCGTTGACCTGCAATGTGAAGGAGCTGGGGGCGTGGTCTTTTGTGCCCTCCTTCAGAGCACGTCTTCTTGTTGGACCTCAGACCTCTACGCACGTGGTCCAGTTCTCTGTCCAGCAGCCTGCAGCTGTCCCAGGACTGGTCCAGCAGATGGGCGGTCTATGCCACTCCTTGGTTGGCTGCTTCATCAGGAAATTTGCCCCTTTTCTGGGAGATGTGTTGGGCGAGTCTCACTCTGGGTACAGGACTGAGCAGGTGGAGAGGTGAGGGAGCTCACACATGTGAACATGAGTGTGCACATGTGTGAACATGTGTGTGCATGTGTAAACATGTGTGAACATGAGCGTGCATATGTAAACACATGTGAACATGTGTGAACATGAGCGTGCATATGTAAACACGTGTGAACAAGTGTAAACATGTGTGAACATGAGTGTGCACGTGTGAGCAATGTTTGCCCCCTAGATGTGGTGGTTTCAGCAACTATTTACCCCCTAGATGTGGTGTTTCAACCACTATTTGCCCTCTAGATGTGGTGGTTTCAGCCACTTTGCCCCTTAGATGTGTTTCAGCCACTATTTGCCCCTAGATGTGGTGTTTCAGCAACTAGCCCTCTAGATGTGGTGGTTTCAGCCACTTTGCCCCTTAGATGTGTTTCAGCCACTATTTGCCCCTAGATGTGGTGGTTTCAGCACTATTTGCTCCATAAAGACCCCCAACATCCTTGAATTCATTGCTCCATAAAGACCCCCAACATCCTTGAATTCATTGCTCCATAAAGACCCCCCAACATCCTTGCTCCATAAAGACCCCCAACATCCTTGAATTCATTGCTCCATAAAGACCCCCAACATCCATGAATTCATTGCTCCATAAAGACCCCCAACATCCTTGAATTCATTGCTCCATAAAGACCCCCAACATCCTTGAATTCATTGCTCCATAAAGACCCCCAACATCCTTGAATTCATTGCTCCATAAAGACCCCCAACATCCTTGAATTCTTTGCTCCATAAAGACCCCCAACATCCTTGAATTCATTGCTCCATAAAGCCCCCCAACATCCTTGAATTCATTGCTCCATAAAGACCCCCAACATCCTTGAATTCATTGCTCCATAAAGACCCCCCAACATCCTTGAATTCATTGCTCCATAAAGACCCCCAACATCCTTGAATTCATTGCTACATAAAGACCCCCAACATCCTTGAATTCATTGCTCCATAAAGACCCCCAACATCCTTGAATTCATTGCTCCATAAAGACCCCCAACATCCTTGAATTCATTGCTCCATAAAGACCCCCAACATCCTTGAATTCATTGCTCCATAAAGACCCCCAACATCCTTGAATTCATTGCTCCATAAAGACCCCCAACATCCTTGAATTCTTTGCTAAATAAAGACCCCCAACATCCTTGAATTCATTGCTCCATAAAGACCCCCAACATCCTTGAATTCATTGCTCCATAAAGACCCCCAACATCCATGAATTCATTGCTCCATAAAGACCCCCAACATCCTTGAATTCATTGCTCCATAAAGACCCCCAACATCCTTGAATTCATTGCTCCATAAAGACCCCCAACATCCTTGAATTCATTGCTCCATAAAGACCCCCCAACATCCTTGAATTCATTGCTCCATAAAGACCCCCAACATCCTTGAATTCATTGCTACATAAAGACCCCCAACATCCTTGAATTCATTGCTCCATAAAGACCCCCAACATCCTTGAATTCATTGCTCCATAAAGACCCCCAACATCCTTGAATTCATTGCTCCATAAAGACCCCAACATCCTTGAATTCATTGCTCCATAAAGAACCCCAACATCCTTGAATTCATTGCTCCATAAAGACCCCCAACATCCTTGAATTCTTTTCTCCATAAAGACCCCCAACATCCATGAATTCATTGCTCCATAAAGACCCCAACATCCTTGAATTCTTTTCTCCATAAAGACCCCCAACATCCATGAATTCATTGCTCCATAAAAAAACCCAACATTCTTTAATTCTTTGCTACATAAAGAACCCCAACATCCTTGAATTCATTGCTCCATAAAGACCCCCAACATCCTTGAATTCATTGCTCCATAAAGACCCCCAACATCCTTGAATTCATTGCTCCATAAGGACCCCCAACATCCTTGAATTCATTGCTCCATAAATACCCCCAACATCCTTGAATTCATTGCTCCATAAAGACCCCCAACACCCTTGAATTCATTGCTCCATAAAGACCCCCAACATCCTTGAATTCATTGCTCCATAAGGACCCCCCAACATCCTTGAATTCATTGCTCCATAAAGACCCCCAACATCCTTGAATTCATTGCTCCATAAAGACCCCCAACATCCTTGAATTCATTGCTCCATAAAGACCCCCAACATCCATGAATTCATTGCTCCATAAAGACCCCCAACATCCTTGAATTCATTGCTCCATAAAGACCCCCAACATCCTTGAATTCATTGCTCCATAAAGACCCCCAACATCCTTGAATTCTTTGCTCCATAAAGACCCCCAACATCCTTGAATTCATTGCTCCATAAAGCCCCCCAACATCCTTGAATTCATTGCTCCATAAAGACCCCCAACATCCTTGAATTCATTGCTCCATAAAGACCCCCCAACATCCTTGAATTCATTGCTCCATAAAGACCCCCAACATGCCTTGAATTCTTTGCTACATAACTGGCAATCAAAAAATTGTCGAAAGAACCTTTTGAAATTCATCTGAAGAATCCTTGGTCCTCTCTTCTCCTTGCATATCTTGAGTTCCATTCCCATTAATTGGAGTAGCAGAACACTCAAAATGTTCCAATGCGCATCCTTGACTGCGCATCCTTGACTGTGCATCCTTGACTGTGTATCCTTGACTGCACATCCTTGACTGCACATCCTTGACTGTGCATCCTTGACTGTGTATCCTTGACTGTGCATCCTTGACTGTGCATCCTTGACTGTGTATCCTTGACTGCACATCCTTGACTGTGCATCCTTGACTGTGCATCCTTGACTGTGTATCCTTGACTGCACATCCTTGACTGTGCATCCTTGACTGTGCATCCTTGACTGTGCATCCTTGACTGTGCATCCTTGACTGCGCATCCTTGACTGTGCATCCTTGACTGTGTATCCTTGACTGTGCATCCTTGACTGCGCATCCTTGACTGCACATCCTTGACTGTGTATCCTTGACTGCACATCCTTGACTGTGCATCCTTGACTGCGCATCATCGACTGCACCTCCCTCACTGTGTATCCTTGACTGTGCATCCTTGACTGCGCATCCTTGACTGTGCATCCTTGACTGCGCATCCTTGACTGCGCATCCTTGACTGCGCATCCTTGACTGCACATCCTTGACTGCACCTCCCTCACTGTGCATCCTTGACTGTGCATCCTTGACTGTGCATCCTTGACTGTGCATCCTTGACTGCACATCCTTGACTGCACATCCTTGACTGCGCATCCTTGACTGTGCATCCTTGACTGCACATCCTTGACTGCACATCCTTGACTGCACATCCTTGACTGTGCATCCTTGACTGCGCATCCTTGACTGTGCATCCTTGACTGCACATCCTTGACTGTGCATCCTTGACTGTGCATCCTTGACTGTGTATCCTTGACTGTGCATCCTTGACTGTGCATCCTTGACTGTGTATCCTTGACTGTGTATCCTTGACTGCGCATCCTTGACTGCGCATCCTTGACTGTGCATCCTTGACTGCACATCCTTGACTGTGCATCCTTGACTGCACATCCTTGACTGTGCATCCTTGACTGTGCATCCTTGACTGTGCATCCTTGACTGTGCATCCTTGACTGTGCATCCTTGACTGTGCATCCTTGACTGTGCATCCTTGACTGTGCATCCTTGACTGTGCATCCTTGACTGTGCATCCTTGACTGCGCATCCTTGACTGTGCATCCTTGACTGCGCATCCTTGACTGTGCATCCTTGACTGTGCATCCTTGACTGTGCATCCTTGACTGTGCATCCTTGACTGTGCATCCTTGACTGTGCATCCTTGACTGTGCATCCTTGACTGCGCATCCTTGACTGCGCATCCTTGACTGCGCATCATCGACTGCACATCCTTGACTGCACATCCTTGACTGTGCATCCTTGACTGCACATCCTTGACTGCACATCCTTGACTGTGCATCCTTGACTGTGTATCCTTGACTGCACATCCTTGACTGTGCATCCTTGACTGCACATTCTTGACTGCACATCCTTGACTGCACCTCCCTCACTGTGCATCCTTGACTGTGCATCCTTGACTGTGCATCCTTGACTGCACATCCTTGACTGTGCATCCTTGACTGTGCATCCTTGACTGCACATCCTTGACTGCACATCCTTGACTGCACATCCTTGACTGTGCATCCTTGACTGCACATCCTTGACTGTGCATCCTTGACTGTGCATCCTTGACTGTGCATCCTTGACTGCACATCCTTGACTGTGCATCCTTGACTGCACATCCTTGACTGTGCATCCTTGACTGTGCATCCTTGACTGTGCATCCTTGACTGCACATCCTTGACTGTGCATCCTTGACTGTGTATCCTTGACTGTGCATCCTTGACTGTGCATCCTTGACTGCGCATCCTTGACTGCACATCCTTGACTGTGCATCCTTGACTGTGCATCCTTGACTGCGCATCCTTGACTGCACATCCTTGACTGTGCATCCTTGACTGCACATCCTTGACTGTGCATCCTTGACTGTGCATCCTTGACTGCACATCCTTGACTGCACATCCTTGACTGTGCATCCTTGACTGCGCATCATCGACTGCACCTCCCTCACTGTGCATCCTTGACTGTGTATCCTTGACTGCGCATCCTTGACTGCGCATCCTTGACTGTGCATCCTTGACTGCGCATCCTTGACTGCACATCCTTGACTGTGCATCCTTGACTGTGCATCCTTGACTGCGCATCCTTGACTGTGCATCCTTGACTGTGCATCCTTGACTGTGCATCCTTGACTGTGCATCCTTGACTGTGCATCCTTGACTGTGTATCCTTGACTGCACATCCTTGACTGCACATCCTTGACTGCACATCCTTGACTGTGCATCCTTGACTGCGCATCCTTGACTGCGCATCCTTGACTGCGCATCCTTGACTGCACATCCTTGACTGCACCTCCCTCACTGTGCATCCTTGACTGTGCATCCTTGACTGTGCATCCTTGACTGTGCATCCTTGACTGCACATCCTTGACTGCACATCCTTGACTGCACATCCTTGACTGCGCATCCTTGACTGCGCATCCTTGACTGTGCATCCTTGACTGTGCATCCTTGACTGTGCATCCTTGACTGTGCATCCTTGACTGTGCATCCTTGACTGTGTATCCTTGACTGTGCATCCTTGACTGTGCATCCTTGACTGTGCATCCTTGACTGTGCATCCTTGACTGTGCATCCTTGACTGTGTATCCTTGACTGTGCATCCTTGACTGTGCATCCTTGACTGCGCATCCTTGACTGCACATCCTTGACTGTGCATCCTTGACTGTGCATCCTTGACTGCGCATCCTTGACTCAGGGTTGTATACAGAAATTTTGCCAAGGGGGGGCGAACTTGAGATATGGAAAAATAAGGGGGGGCGGAGAGCCTGGATGGTGCGGAAAGGGGACGTGCACCCTGGGCTTCCGCGTGGAGTACGAAAGTGTTTTACCCACAGGTATTTTTGCAGTACTAACTGTATATATAGCTGCTACTTATGATGGCATGCACTTTTTCTAAAATCTTTAGTACAACATTCCATCTTAAATATTTGCTGAAGTTGCATGCTACGGCAATCAGCATATATAGATTAGATATAGTCACTTGTCACTCGTATAATGGAGGTGGGCTTTTGTGAAATCGAATTATGTTGCATTCCATGCATTTTCTTACAAAATCATGGACAACAGGTTTCATACACAATTTTTCTCTAGTTCTCTAGGGGGGGGGGTGGAAATGGTTGGTCACTTGGTGCCCTAATTTTTGTTAATATTTTCTTAACATGTTCATAAGTCGTAAAAGGGGGGTCTGGGGGGAAGATCCCCCCATATTTTTTTTTGCTTTTACAATGTCTGAGGATAGCTATTTTGACTGACTACCAATGGCATTATGCTATACCGAACTATGGCTAGACTGTATATATTTCTCATGATATTGTAGCTGCTTGGAAAAAGGAGAGCATGTGTCATGACACGATGACATCACACACCACCACGTGCTCTCCTTTGTAGGTTTGTCACTTCTTTTGTTTCTCCTTCTTTCCCACTCCCTCTCTCTCAGTATTTTTAACTCAGTCCATTATGTCATGGTCTTCAAGTCTAATCTTAGACATGATGTCATCACACGCCACCACGTGTTCTCCTTTGTAGGTTTGTCACTTCTTCAGTTCCCTCCTTCTTTCCCACTCTCTCTCAGTATTTTTAACTCAGTCCATTATGTCATGGTCTTAAAGTCTCTATAAAAGAAACCTTACTAGCTGATTTCTCTTCATATTAATATGGATATTCGCTCATACTTTGCAAGTACTTCTCAAGCCTCTTCTCATGCTAATAGCAGCGATAGCGAAGATAGCAGAACAGATAGCTCTGAGCATGTCGAGGCATCTAGTCCTAGCCTTAGTCCTCCACCTTCAAAGAAAAGCAAGCAAAACAAACACCGCTCTTCTGTATCCACGAAGAGAAAATACTCTAAGAGCTGGGAGAAAGATTTCAGTTGGCTCTATTATGACGAGGATAGCGATGGTGCCTTTTGCAAGGTTTGCAAGCAATCTGGTCTGCAGCGTACTGGAGGAGTGTGGGTCACACAACCTTGCAGAAATTGGAAGAAAGCTGTTGAAAAAATGAAAGCTCATGCGAGAAGTGACTTCCATATCCATGCAACTCAAGCTCTTTTTGCAGCTAAAGGAGCAGCCAAAGGTGGAACAGTTGTACAGCAACTCCAGAATGTTTTAGCTCGCAAAAGAGCTCAGAACAGAGCTGCAGTGAAGTGCCTGATCCTACTCACTCATTTTCTTACGAAAGAACAAGTTGCACATTCGACAAAATTTGAGAAGCTGGTTGACGTGGTGGTTCGATGTGGCAGCCAACATTTGAAGCAATTCTTATAAACTGCACCAAGAAATGCTGTGTACACATCAAGAGTGGCTGTGGTTGAATTCATCGAATCATTGGGGACATGGGTGGAGGAGTCGATTCTGAAGCGACTTCAAAAGGCACCTATGTACAGCCTCATGGCAGATGAGTGCACAGATGTCACCAACGTAGAAGAATTGTCTGTGTTTTGCCGCTGGGAGGAAGATGGTGTACCAGTAGAGTGCTTTCTGGAGCTTATTCCATTGAAGAAGGCTGATGCAGAGACCATCTATTCTAATCTCATCGATTGTTTAAAGAAGAAAGGTCTACAAGTCGGAAGAATAGTTGGATTGGGATTTGATGGAGCTGCAACTTTTTCTGGACGAAAGACCGGGGTTCAGGCACGTATCAAGAAACATACTCCTCACGCTCTGTTTATACACTGCCACTGTGCAAGCTGCCAATAAAACTCCTGGAATTGCTCATGTTTACAGAACATTGACTACTCTTTGGAAGCATTTTCGCAATTCCCCCAAGCGAGCAGAGTGTCTGAAGGAGGTACAGCACGTTCTTGAACTTCCAGAAATGAAAGTGATCAAGCCATCTGACACACGCTGGCTGGCACATGAAAGGTGTGTCAAAGCTGTCAAAGCAAGTTATTCTGCAATTGTAATCACCATTGGGAACATCTACGAGACGTCCCACGAGCCAGAAGCTCTTGGAATCCATGGTGCCCTCTGCAAATTGTCTACGATTGCAGCTATATATTTGCTTGATTTCACTCTACCACAAGTAGCCAAGCTCAGCAAAGCACTTCAGGCAGAGCAGCTTGACCTCTCGTTGATATCATTCCTTGTTGATGCTACTGTTAAATCCTTGGATGATGCAGTTTTGCCTGGAGCGAACTGGGTGTTGGAGCTTCTTGAAAACGTTGAAGACTTGAAGTCATCTACAAAGGTGTCTATTGACGCTGATAAAATAGTTTCGTTCCAGAATGTTGTTGGTAAGCCTTTTGTTGCTGATTTAAAGGCCAACATAACAAGCCGATTTTCTTCATCCAACGCTGTTGTATCAGCATTGTCTATATTCGATCCACGGAAAGTTCCAAAACCAGATTCAGTATCTTTTCCCACTTATGGAGACATGTCTGTTGAGAAACTGATTGCTCACTACGGAGAAGATAGAGATGCAGAAACATTGGATGGAGAAGAAACAGTGAAGACAGCCATGATTTCCACTGAAATACTTACAGAGTGGAAAACATTCCGCCAGCTGTTAGTCAAGCAACCACGGGATACTACTGCATCACAGCTGAAAGAACTTGTTTCAAACGACATGCTCAAGGCCATGTTTCCCAATTTGCACAAGATTGCCTCCATCTGCTTATCGATTCCAGTTTCTACTGCTTCTGTGGAGAGAAGCTTCTCACAGATGAAGATGATCAAGACTCGTTTGCGTAATTCTCTAAGTGACTGCAGCCTTTCTCACCTTATGAGGATTGCTATAGAGGCACCAGAAGTACTCTCTGAGAGCGACCTTGAAGAGATTGTGGACGTATGGCAGAGAAAACCAAGAAGAACCTCAGTTTGACATTCCTATCATTTGAACCTGATATCATAAGCTTATTACACCTTTCTTGTATTACACCTTTCTTGACATTATTTAAAAAAATATCTCTAATTTCAAGGGGGGGGGGGCGAGAATGATACAAGGGGGGGCGAATGCCCCCCCCCGCCCCCCCCTAAATACACCCCTGCTTGACTGCACATCCTTGACTGTGCATCCTTGACTGCGCATCCTTGACTGCGCATCCTTGACTGTGCATCCTTGACTGTGCATCCTTGACTGTGCATCCTTGACTGCGCATCCTTGACTGCGCATCCTTGACTGTGTATCCTTGACTGCGCATCATTGACTGTGCATCCTTGACTGCGCATCCTTGACTGCGCATCATCGACTGCACATCCTTGACTGCACATCCTTGACTGTGCATCCTTGACTGCACATCCTTGACTGTGCATCCTTGACTGTGCATCCTTGACTGTGCATCCTTGACTGTGTATCCTTGACTGCACATCCTTGACTGTGCATCCTTGACTGCACATTCTTGACTGCACATCCTTGACTGCACCTCCCTCACTGTGCATCCTTGACTGTGCATCCTTGACTGTGCATCCTTGACTGCACATTCTTGACTGCACATCCTTGACTGCACCTCCCTCACTGTGCATCCTTGACTGTGCATCCTTGACTGTGCATCCTTGACTGCACATCCTTGACTGCGCATCATCGACTGCACATCCTTGACTGCGCATCCTTGACTGTGCATCCTTGACTGCACATCCTTGACTGCACCTCCCTCACTGTGCATCCTTGACTGTGCATCCTTGACTGCACATCCTTGACTGCACCTCCCTCACTGTGCATCCTTGACTGCACATCCTTGACTGCACCTCCCTCACTGTGCATCCTTGACTGTGCATCCTTGACTGTGCATCCTTGACTGCACATCCTTGACTGCGCATCATTGACTGTGCATCCTTGACTGCGCATCCTTGACTGCACATCCTTGACTGCGCATCCTTGACTGTGCATCCTTGACTGCACATCCTTGACTGCGCATCATTGACTGTGCATCCTTGACTGCGCATCCTTGACTGTGCATCCTTGACTGCACATCCTTGACTGTGCATCCTTGACTGCACATCCTTGTCTACTCTGTTTCTCTAGTGCAGGTTCAAAAGTCATGAGTAAAGGGGTAAGGGTCATCAGTTCATGGATGATGTCATCTACTAGCTCAGGTACTGTTACTTATCACCTGGTTAATAACCCTCCACTTCCCCCCTTGCACTTGAGCCTAGATGTTCTTAAGAAATAAAAGATGTGAAGCTCTTACCAGTTATAGGCTAGTGTAGCAAGCTTGTATAACCTGTAGCTGCTGCATAATATAACCTAGCTACATAATATAACCTAGCTACACAATATAACCTAGCTACACAATATAACCTAGCTACATAATATAACCTAGCTACATAATATAACCTAGCTACATAATATAACCTATCTACATAATATAACCTAGCTACACAATATAACCTAGCTACACAATATAACCTAGCTACACAATATAACCTAGCTACACAATATAACCTAGCTACACAATATAACCTAGCTACACAATATAACCTAGCTACACAATATAACCTAGCTACATAATATAACCTAGCTACATAATATAACCTAGCTACACAATATAACCTAGCTACACAATATAACCTAGCTACACAATATAACCTAGCTACACAATATAACCTAGCTACATAATATAACCTAGCTACACAATATAATCTAGCTACACAATATAACCTAGCTACATAATATAACCTAGCTACACAATATAACCTAGCTACATAATATAACCTAGCTACATAATATAACCTAGCTACACAATAAAACCTAGCTACATAATATAACCTAGCTACATAATATAACCTAGCTACATAATATAACCTGGCTACATAATATAACCTAGCTACACAATATAACCTAGCTACATAATATAACCTAGCTACACAATATAACATAGCTACACAATATAACATAGCTACACAATATAACCTAGCTACACAATATAACCTAGCTACATAATATAACCTAGCTACATAATATAACCTAGCTACATAATATAACCTAGCTACATAATATAACCTAGCTACACAATATAACCTAGCTACATAATATAACCTAGCTACATAATATAACCTAGCTACATAATATAACCTAGCTACATAATATTACCTAGCTACACAATATAACCTAGCTACATAATATAACCTAGCTACATAATATAACCTAGCTACATAATATAACCTAGCTACATAATATAACCTAGCTACATAATATAACCTAGCTACACAATAATAACCTAGCTACATAATGTAACCTAGCTACACAATATAATCTAGCTACATAATATAACCTAACTGCATAATATAACCTAGCTACATAATATAACCTAGCTACATAATATAACCTAGCTACATAATATAACCTAGCTACACAATATAACCTATATGCTGCTCTCCAAACAAGGCCACAGATGAAAACTTAGTGATAAGCATCTACAGCCTGGGGCTAGCAACTAGTTTAGTGCCAACTAGCATTCTCCAGCGTATAAATACACACACATGCACACACGCACGCGCACATACACACAACATGTATGTGTATATTTACAAAACAATTCAAAAAGAATTATATATATATTTATATATATTATTTATATATATTGGATTGACTAGGATTGACTAGGTCAAAATAATTAGATAAAAATTTACAGGACCCCTCAACTATTAACCCTGTAATGCCCAAGCAGTAAGCCAAGAAGGACCCCTCAACTATTAACCCTGTAATGCCGCCAAGCAGGACCCTCAACTATTAACCCTGTAATGCCCAAGCAGTAAGCCAAGAAGGACCCCTCAACTATTAACCCTGTAATGCCCCAGCAGTAAGCCAAGCAGGACCCTCAACTATTAACCCTGTAATGCCCCAGCAGTAAGCCAAGCAGGACCCTCAACTATTAACCCTGTAATGCCGCCAAGCAGGACCCTCAACTATTAACCCTGTAATGCCCCAGCAGTAAGCCAAGAAGGACCCCTCAACTATTAACCCTGTAATGCCGCCAAGCAGGACCCTCAACTATTAACCCTGTAATGCCCCAGCAGTAAGCCAAGAAGGACCCCTCAACTATTAACCCTGTAATGCCGCCAAGCAGGACCCTCAACTATTAACCCTGTAATGCCCCAGCAGTAAGCCAAGAAGGACCCCTCAACTATTAACCCTGTAATGCCCAAGCAGTAAGCCAAGCAGGACCCTCAACTATTAACCCTGTAATGCCCCAGCAGTAAGCCAAGCAGGACCCTCAACTATTAACCCTGTAATGCCCCAGCAGTAAGCCAAGCAGGACCCTCAACTATTAACCCTATAATGCCCCAGCAGTAAGCCACGAAGTACCCCTCAACTATTAACCCTGTAATGTCCCAGCAGTAAGTCGAGCAAGACCCCTCAACTATTAACCCTGTAATGTCCCAGCAGTCAGGAACCCTCAACTATTAACCCTGTAATGCCCAAGCAGTAAGCCAAGCAGGACCCTCAACTATTAACCTCTGTAATGTCCCAGCAGTAAGCCAAGCAGGACCCTCAACTATTAACCCTGTAATGTCCCAGCAGTAAGTCGAGCAGGACCCCTCAACTATTAACCCTGTAGTGCCCCAGCAGTAAGTCAAGCAGGACCCTTCAACTATTAACCCTGTAATGTCCCAGCAGTAAGCCGAGCAGGACCCCTCAACTATTAACCCTGTAATGTCCCAGCAGTAAATCCCCTCAGCCGCCGCCACTGAAGCCTGAAGGCAACCACAACTATGTGGTGACAGTTATCTGCCCACAATCTACAACTGCCTGTGGAGGAGTGCTTGGGAGAGTCTCTCCTAGTGTAGTAGTCCTAGCTTTCAGTTGTGGAGCTTACATGGCCAGCCAGATTCTATGACTTTCAATAGTTTCCTATTGAGTAAGTAAAGCAACTACCTCCAGTACATGATGGCTTTGATTATGTGGACCAGGTCTGGTGCCGGATGTCTCTGATGGCCTTTGATATATGTAGACCAGGTCTGCTGCCGGATGTCTCTGATGGCCTTTGATATATGTGGACCAGGTCTAGCTGCCGGATGTCTCTGATGGCCTTTGATATATGTGGACCAGGTCTGGTGCCGGATGTCTCTGATGGTCTTTGATATATGTAGACCAGGTCTGCTGCCGGATGTCTCTGATGTCCTTTGACATATGTGGACCAGGTCTGGTGCCGGATGTCTTTGCTAGCTATTGCAATGACCACAGAAAAAAGCTGCTGGAACACAAGAACTTGTTAGCCACTTGTACATACATGTATAATACTCGTCCTACTGCGCTGGAGTGCCGGTGAGGAGGCTGGAGTTATTATCAACAGATGTGCATCCGGCTGAAGCAGAGCAGAACTTGCCTGGTGTAGTTACACAAGTAACTGTTAGTGTTTTCAATAACTCTCTCTGTGCCTTGATAAAGCTGTTGCTACAAACCACAGCTGCAGTTATGATGTGCCCAAGCCATAAGAACCCCCCCCATAGCCACAGGGGCATATATATGGGGTCCAGGGTAAGCTAATTACAAATACCTACACTTGATAGCTTTTAGATAAGGTTAACACCTTTACTGCCATGAACTGCACGAGTGCTAATAAAATAAATCCCGCGGTTTATATTAGGCTCCAGTACATTAATAGGTAAAGGGTCTTACTCTTGTCTTGGTAGATTCTGGTTAATAATATTTTTTGTTTTTAAATATTCTATTATTATTATTTATAATAGTTAATAGTCAAGCACAGAAGAAGTTATTCGGTGTAACACCAGAACTAACCCATGACTGATGTTAATAGTTACCATTACTCAAGTTGATCAGTGTCTGTATATCTAACACAAGGACACTAACACAAGGACACTGGCATACAAGCAGTTGTCTTGAACATCTGTTGTGTGAGCTACACTGTAGAGTAAGCTTTTGAGGAGACCAACTGGTACATGCATTATAAGTATACAGTGGCCTGGTGTGTTGAAGCTTTCTCACTGGTAGATGTTCATATTGTGGCACTCACTGGTAGATGTTCATATTGTGGCACTCACTGGTAGATGTTCATATTGTGGCACTCACTGGTAGATGTTCATATTGTGGCACTCACTGGTAGATGTTCATATTGTGGCACTCACTGGTAGATGTTCATATTGTGGCACTCACTGGTAGATGTTCATATTGTGGCACTCACTGGTAGATGTTCATATTGTGGCACTCACTGGTAGATGTTCATATTGTGGCACTCACTGGTAGATGTTCATATTGTGGCACTCACTGGTAGATGTTCATATTGTGGCACTCACTGGTAGATGTTCATATTGTGGCACTCACTGGTAGATGTTCATATTGTGGCACTCACTGGTAGATGTTCATATTGTGGCACTCACTGGTAGATGTTCATATTGTGGCCCTCACTGGTAGATGTTCATATTGTGGCACTCACTGGTAGATGTTCATATTGTGGCACTCACTGGTAGATGTTCATATTGTGGCACTCACTAGTAGATGTTCATATTGTGGCACTCACTGGTAGATGTTCATATTGTGGCACTCACTGGTAGATGTTCATATTGTGGCACTCACTGGTAGATGTTCATATTGTGGCACTCACTGGTAGATGTTCATATTGTGGCACTCACTGGTAGATGTTCATATTGTGGCACTCACTGGTAGATGTTCATATTGTGGCACTCACTGGTAGATGTTCATATTGTGGCACTCACTGGTAGATGTTCATATTGTGGCCCTCACTGGTAGATGTTCATATTGTGGCACTCACTGGTAGATGTTCATATTGTGGCACTCACTGGTAGATGTTCATATTGTGGCACTCACTAGTAGATGTTCATATTGTGGCACTCACTGGTAGATGTTCATATTGTGGCACTCACTGGTAGATGTTCATATTGTGGCACTCACTGGTAGATGTTCATATTGTGGCACTCACTGGTAGATGTTCATATTGTGGCACTCACTGGTAGATGTTCATATTGTGGCACTCACTGGTAGATGTTCATATTGTGGCACTCACTGGTAGATGTTCATATTGTGGCACTCACTGGTAGATGTTCATATTGTGGCACTCGCTGGTAGATGTTCATATTGTGGCACTCGCTGGTAGATGTTCATATTGTGGCACTCACTGGTAGATGTTCATATTGTGGCACTCACTGGTAGATGTTCATATTGTGGCACTCACTGGTAGATGTTCATATTGTGGCACTCACTGGTAGATGTTCATATTGTGGCACTCACTGGTAGATGTTCATATTGTGGCACTCACTGGTAGATGTTCATATTGTGGCACTCACTGGTAGATGTTCATATTGTGGCACTCACTGGTAGATGTTCATATTGTGGCACTCACTGGTAGATGTTCATATTGTGGCACTCACTGGTAGATGTTCATATTGTGGCACTCACTGGTAGATGTTCATATTGTGGCACTCACTGGTAGATGTTCATATTGTGGCACTCACTGGTAGATGTTCATATTGTGGCACTCACTGGTAGATGTTCATATTGTGGCACTCACTGGTAGATGTTCATATTGTGGCACTCACTGGTAGATGTTCATATTGTGGCACTCACTGGTAGATGTTCATATTGTGGCACTCACTGGTAGATGTTCATATTGTGGCACTCACTGGCAGATGTTCATATTGTGGCACTCACTGGTAGATGTTCATATTGTGGCACTCACTGGTAGATGTTCATATTGTGGCACTCACTGGTAGATGTTCATATTGTGGCACTCACTGGTAGATGTTCATATTGTGGCACTCACTGGTAGATGTTCATATTGTGGCACTCACTGGTAGATGTTCATATTGTGGCACTCACTGGTAGATGTTCATATTGTGGCACTCACTGGTAGATGTTCATATTGTGACACTCACTGGTAGATGTTCATATTGTGGCACTCACTGGTAGATGTTCATATTGTGGCACTCACTAGTAGATGTTCATATTGTGGCACTCACTGGTAGATGTTCATATTGTGGCACTCACTGGTAGATGTTCATATTGTGGCACTCACTGGTAGATGTTCATATTGTGGCACTCACTGGTAGATGTTCATATTGTGGCACTCACTGGTAGATGTTCATATTGTGGCACTCACTGGTAGATGTTCATATTGTGGCACTCACTGGTAGATGTTCATATTGTGACACTCACTGGTAGATGTTCATATTGTGGCACTCACTGGTAGATGTTCATATTGTGGCACTCACTGGTAGATGTTCATATTGTGGCACTCACTGGTAGATGTTCATATTGTGGCACTCACTGGTAGATGTTCATATTGTGGCACTCGCTGGTAGATGTTCATATTGTGGCACTCACTGGTAGATGTTCATATTGTGGCACTCACTGGTAGATGTTCATATTGTGGCACTCACTGGTAGATGTTCATATTGTGGCACTCACTGGTAGATGTTCATATTGTGGCACTCACTGGTAGATGTTCATATTGCGGCACTCACTGGTAGATGTTCATATTGTGGCACTCACTGGTAGATGTTCATATTGTGGCACTCACTGGTAGATGTTCATATTGTGGCACTCACTGGTAGATGTTCATATTGTGGCACTCACTGGTAGATGTTCATATTGTGGCACTCACTGGTAGATGTTCATATTGTGGCACTCACTGGTAGATGTTCATATTGTGGCACTCACTGGTAGATGTTCATATTGTGGCACTCACTGGTAGATGTTCATATTGTGGCACTCACTGGTAGATGTTCATATTGTGACACTCGCTGGTAGATGTTCATATTGTGGCACTCACTGGTAGATGTTCATATTGTGGCACTCACTGGTAGATGTTCATATTGTGGCACTCACTGGTAGATGTTCATATTGTGGCACTCACTGGTAGATGTTCATATTGTGGCACTCACTGGTAGATGTTCATATTGTGGCACTCACTGGTAGATGTTCATATTGTGGCACTCACTGGTAGATGTTCATATTGTGGCACTCACTGGTAGATGTTCATATTGTGGCACTCACTGGTAGATGTTCATATTGTGGCACTCGCTGGTAGATGTTCATATTGTGGCACTCACTGGTAGATGTTCATATTGTGACACTCACTGGTAGATGTTCATATTGTGGCACTCACTGGTAGATGTTCATATTGTGGCACTCGCTGGTAGATGTTCATATTGTGGCACTCGCTGGTAGATGTTCATATTGTGGCACTCGCTGGTAGATGTTCATATTGTGGCACTCACTGGTAGATCTGGTAGATGTTCATATTGTGGCACTCACTGGTAGATGTTCATATTGTGGCACTCACTGGTAGATGTTCATATTGTGGCACTCACTGGTAGATGTTCATATTGTGGCACTCACTGGTAGATGTTCATATTGTGGCACTCACTGGTAGATGTTCATATTGTGGCACTCACTGGTAGATGTTCATATTGTGGCACTCACTGGTAGATGTTCATATTGTGGCACTCACTGGTAGATGTTCATATTGTGGCACTCACTGGTAGATGTTCATATTGTGGCACTCACTGGTAGATGTTCATATTGTGGCACTCACTGGTAGATGTTCATATTGTGGCACTCACTGGTAGATGTTCATATTGTGGCACCCACTGGTAGATGTTCATATTGTGGCACTCACTGGTAGATGTTCATATTGTGGGCACTCACTGGTAGATGTTCATATTGTGGCACTCACTGGTAGATGTTCATATTGTGGCACTCACTGGTAGATGTTCATATTGTGGCACTCACTGGTAGATGTTCATATTGTGGCACTCACTGGTAGATGTTCATATTGTGGCACTCACTGGTAGATGTTCATATTGTGGCACTCACTGGTAGATGTTCATATTGTGGCACTCACTGGTAGATGTTCATATTGTGGCACTCACTGGTAGATGTTCATATTGTGGCACTCACTGGTAGATGTTCATATTGTGGCACTCACTGGTAGATGTTCATATTGTGGCACTCACTGGTAGATGTTCATATTGTGGCACTCACTGGTAGATGTTCATATTGTGGCACTCACTGGTAGATGTTCATATTGTGGCACTCACTGGTAGATGTTCATATTGTGGCACTCACTGGTAGATGTTCATATTGTGGCACTCACTGGTAGATGTTCATATTGTGGCACTCACTGGTAGATGTTCATATTGTGGCACTCACTGGTAGATGTTCATATTGTGGCACTCACTGGTTGCTTCTATACTGACTGTGTTGTGTGAACAGATACCTCCATGAAGGAGGAAGCTACAGCTGTGTGTTCAGTTACCCTCAACCTCCATCCTCTCTCCCATACCTCTGGTCTTGTCTCTTCCTGACGGCTCTTAGACAGCAAGGTGAGTGAGTGAGTGAGGGTAGCAAGGTGAGTGAGTGAGTGAAGGTAGCAAGGTGAGTGAGTGAGTGAAGGCAGCAAGGTGAGTGAGTGAGTGAAGGTAGCAAGGTGAGTGAGTGAGTGAAGGTAGCAAGGTGAGTGAGTGAGTGAAGGTAGCAAGGTGAGTGAGTGAGTGAAGGTAGCAAGGTGAGTGAGTGAGTGAGGGTAGCAAGGTGAGTGAGTGAGTGAAGGTAGCAAGGTGAGTGAGTGAGTGAGGGTAGCAAGGTGAGTGAGTGAGTGAAGGTAGCAAGGTGAGTGAGTGAGTGAGGGTAGCAAGGTGAGTGAGTGAGTGAGGGTAGCAAGGTGAGTGAGTGAGTGAAGGTAGCAAGGTGAGTGAGTGAGTGAAGGTAGCAAGGTGAGTGAGTGAGTGAAGGTAGCAAGGTGAGTGAGTGAGTGAAGGTAGCAAGGTGAGTGAGTGAGTGAGGGTAGCAAGGTGAGTGAGTGAGTGAAGGTAGCAAGGTGAGTGAGTGAGTGAGGGTAGCAAGGTGAGTGAGTGAGTGAGGGTAGCAAGGTGAGTGAGTGAGTGAGGGTAGCAAGGTGAGTGAGTGAGTGAGGGTAGCAAGGTGAGTGAGTGAGTGAAGGTAGCAAGGTGAGTGAGTGAGTGAAGGTAGCAAGGTGAGTGAGTGAGTGAGGGTAGCAAGGTGAGTGAGTGAGTGAGGGTAGCAAGGTGAGTGAGTGAGTGAAGGTAGCAAGGTGAGTGAGTGAGTGAAGGTAGCAAGGTGAGTGAGTGAGTGAAGGTAGCAAGGTGAGTGAGTGAGTGAAGGTAGCAAGGTGAGTGAGTGAGTGAAGGTAGCAAGGTGAGTGAGTGAGTGAAGGTAGCAAGGTGAGTGAGTGAGTGAAGGTAGCAAGGTGAGTGAGTGAGTGAAGGTAGCAAGGTGAGTGAGTGAGTGAGGGTAGCAAGGTGAGTGAGTGAGTGAAGGTAGCAAGGTGAGTGAGTGAGTGAAGGTAGCAAGGTGAGTGAGTGAGTGAAGGTAGCAAGGTGAGTGAGTGAGTGAGGGTAGCAAGGTGAGTGAGTGAGTGAAGGTAGCAAGGTGAGTGAGTGAGTGAAGGTAGCAAGGTGAGTGAGTGAGTGAAGGTAGCAAGGTGAGTGAGTGAGTGAAGGTAGCAAGGTGAGTGAGTGAGTGAAGGTAGCAAGGTGAGTGAGTGAGTGAAGGTAGCAAGGTGAGTGAGTGAGTGAAGGTAGCAAGGTGAGTGAGTGAGTGAGGGTAGCAAGGTGAGTGAGTGAGTGAAGGTAGCAAGGTGAGTGAGTGAGTGAAGGTAACAAGGTGAGTGAGTGAGTGAAGGTAGCAAGGTGAGTGAGTGAGTGAGGGTAGCAAGGTGAGTGAGTGAGTGAAGGTAGCAAGGTGAGTGAGTGAGTGAAGGTAGCAAGGTGAGTGAGTGAGTGAAGGTAGCAAGGTGAGTGAGTGAGTGAGGGTAGCAAGGTGAGTGAGTGAGTGAAGGTAGCAAGGTGAGTGAGTGAGTGAAGGTAGCAAGGTGAGTGAGTGAGTGAAGGTAGCAAGGTGAGTGAGTGAGTGAAGGTAGCAAGGTGAGTGAGTGAGTGAAGGTAGCAAGGTGAGTGAGTGAGTGAGGGTAGCAAGGTGAGTGAGTGAGTGATTGAGCAAGGTGAGTGAGTGAATGAAGGTAGCAAGGTGAGTGAGTGAGTGAAGGTAGCAAGGTGAGTGAGTGAGTGAAGGTAGCAAGGTGAGTGAGTGAATGAAGGTCGCAAGGTGAGTGAGTGAGTGAAGGTAGCAAGGTGAGTGAGTGAGTGAGGGTAGCAAGGTGAGTGAGTGAGTGAAGGTAGCAAGGTGAGTGAGTTAGTGAAGGTAGCAAGGTGAGTGAGTGAGTGAAGGTAGCAAGGTGAGTGAGTGAGTGAAGGTAGCAAGGTGAGTGAGTGAGTGAAGGTAGCAAGGTGAGTGAGTGAGTGAAGGTAGCAAGGTGAGTGAGTGAGTGAAGGTAGCAAGGTGAGTGAGTGAGTGAAGGTAGCAAGGTGAGTGAGTGAGTGAAGGTAGCAAGGTGAGTGAGTGAGTGAAGGTAGCAAGGTGAGTGAGTGAGTGAAGGTAGCAAGGTGAGTGAGTGAGTGAAGGTAGCAAGGTGAGTGAGTGAGTGAAGGTAGCAAGGTGAGTGAGTGAGTGAGGGTAGCAAGGTGAGTGAGTGAGTGAGGGTAGCAAGGTGAGTGAGTGAGTGAAGGTAGCAAGGTGAGTGAGTGAGTGAGGGTAGCAAGGTGAGTGAGTGAGTGAAGGTAGCAAGGTGAGTGAGTGAGTGAAGGTAGCAAGGTGAGTGAGTGAGTGAAGGTAGCAAGGTGAGTGAGTGAGTGAAGGTAGCAAGGTGAGTGAGTGAGTGAGGGTAGCAAGGTGAGTGAGTGAGTGAAGGTAGCAAGGTGAGTGAGTGAGTGAAGGTAGCAAGGTGAGTGAGTGAGTGAAGGTAGCAAGGTGAGTGAGTGAGTGAAGGTAGCAAGGTGAGTGAGTGAGTGAAGGTAGCAAGGTGAGTGAGTGAGTGAAGGTAGCAAGGTGAGTGAGTGAGTGAAGGTAGCAAGGTGAGTGAGTGAGTGAAGGTAGCAAGGTGAGTGAGTGAGTGAAGGTAGCAAGGTGAGTGAGTGAGTGAGGGTAGCAAGGTGAGTGAGTGAGTGAAGGTAGCAAGGTGAGTGAGTGAGTGAAGGTAGCAAGGTGAGTGAGTGAGTGAAGGTAGCAAGGTGAGTGAGTGAGTGAGGGTAGCAAGGTGAGTGAGTGAGTGAAGGTAGCAAGGTGAGTGAGTGAGTGAAGGTAGCAAGGTGAGTGAGTGAGTGAGGGTAGCAAGGTGAGTGAGTGAGTGAGGGTAGCAAGGTGAGTGAGTGAGTGAAGGTAGCAAGGTGAGTGAGTGAGTGAAGGTAGCAAGGTGAGTGAGTGAGTGAAGGTAGCAAGGTGAGTGAGTGAGTGAAGGTAGCAAGGTGAGTGAGTGAGTGAAGGTAGCAAGGTGAGTGAGTGAGTGAAGGTAGCAAGGTGAGTGAGTGAGTGAAGGTAGCAAGGTGAGTGAGTGAGTGAGGGTAGCAAGGTGAGTGAGTGAGTGAAGGTAGCAAGGTGAGTGAGTGAGTGAAGGTAGCAAGGTGAGTGAGTGAGTGAGGGTAGCAAGGTGAGTGAGTGAGTGAGGGTAGCAAGGTGAGTGAGTGAGTGAAGGTAGCAAGGTGAGTGAGTGAGTGAAGGTAGCAAGGTGAGTGAGTGAGTGAAGGTAGCAAGGTGAGTGAGTGAGTGAGGGTAGCAAGGTGAGTGAGTGAGTGAAGGTAGCAAGGTGAGTGAGTGAGTGAAGGTAGCAAGGTGAGTGAGTGAGTGAGGGTAGCAAGGTGAGTGAGTGAAGGTAGCAAGGTGAGTGAGTGAGTGAAGGTAGCAAGGTGAGTGAGTGAGTGAAGGTAGCAAGGTGAGTGAGTGAGTGAGGGTAGCAAGGTGAGTGAGTGAGTGAGGGTAGCAAGGTGAGTGAGTGAGTGAGGGTAGCAAGGTGAGTGAGTGAGTGAAGGTAGCAAGGTGAGTGAGTGAGTGAAGGTAGCAAGGTGAGTGAGTGAGTGAGGGTAGCAAGGTGAGTGAGTGAGTGAAGGTAGCAAGGTGAGTGAGTGAGTGAGGGTAGCAAGGTGAGTGAGTGAGTGAGGGTAGCAAGGTGAGTGAGTGAGTGAAGGTAGCAAGGTGAGTGAGTGAGTGAAGGTAGCAAGGTGAGTGAGTGAGTGAAGGTAGCAAGGTGAGTGAGTGAGTGAGGGTAGCAAGGTGAGTGAGTGAGTGAAGGTAGCAAGGTGAGTGAGTGAGTGAAGGTAGCAAGGTGAGTGAGTGAGTGAGGGTAGCAAGGTGAGTGAGTGAGTGAAGGTAGCAAGGTGAGTGAGTGAGTGAAGGTAGCAAGGTAAGTGAGTGAGTGAAGGTAGCAAGGTGAGTGAGTGAGTGAAGGTAGCAAGGTGAGTGAGTGTGTGAGGGTAGCAAGGTGAGTGAGTGAGTGAAGGTAGCAAGGTGAGTGAGTGAGTGAAGGTAGCAAGGTGAGTGAGTGAGTGAGGGTAGCAAGGTGAGTGAGTGAGTGAAGGTAGCAAGGTGAGTGAGTGAGTGAGGGTAGCAAGGTGAGTGAGTGAGTGAGGGTAGCAAGGTGAGTGAGTGAGTGAAGGTAGCAAGGTGAGTGAGTGAGTGAAGGTAGCAAGGTGAGTGAGTGTGTGAGGGTAGCAAGGTGAGTGAGTGAGTGAAGGTAGCAAGGTGAGTGAGTGAGTGAAGGTAGCAAGGTGAGTGAGTGAGTGAGGGTAGCAAGGTGAGTGAGTGAGTGAGGGTAGCAAGGTGAGTGAGTGAGTGAAGGTAGCAAGGTGAGTGAGTGAGTGAAGGTAGCAAGGTGAGTGAGTGAGTGAAGGTAGCAAGGTGAGTGAGTGAGTGAAGGTAGCAAGGTGAGTGAGTGAGTGAAGGTAGCAAGGTGAGTGAGTGAGTGAAGGTAGCAAGGTGAGTGAGTGAGTGAGGGTAGCAAGGTGAGTGAGTGAGTGAAGGTAGCAAGGTGAGTGAGTGAGTGAAGGTAGCAAGGTGAGTGAGTGAGTGAAGGTAGCAAGGTGAGTGAGTGAGTGAAGGTAGCAAGGTGAGTGAGTGAGTGAAGGTAGCAAGGTGAGTGAGTGAGTGAGGGTAGCAAGGTGAGTGAGTGAGTGAAGGTAGCAAGGTGAGTGAGTGAGTGAAGGCAGCAAGGTGAGTGAGTGAGTGAAGGTAGCAAGGTGAGTGAGTGAGTGAAGGTAGCAAGGTGAGTGAGTGAGTGAGGGTAGCAAGGTGAGTGAGTGAGTGAGGGTAGCAAGGTGAGTGAGTGAGTGAAGGTAGCAAGGTGAGTGAGTGAGTGAAGGTAGCAAGGTGAGTGAGTGAGTGAAGGTAGCAAGGTGAGTGAGTGAGTGAAGGTAGCAAGGTGAGTGAGTGAGTGAAGGTAGCAAGGTGAGTGAGTGAGTGAGGGTAGCAAGGTGAGTGAGTGAGTGAAGGTAGCAAGGTGAGTGAGTGAGTGAGGGTAGCAAGGTGAGTGAGTGAGTGAAGGTAGCAAGGTGAGTGAGTGAGTGAAGGTAGCAAGGTAAGTGAGTGAGTGAAGGTAGCAAGGTGAGTGAGTGAGTGAGGGTAGCAAGGTGAGTGAGTGAGTGAGGGTAGCAAGGTGAGTGAGTGAGTGAAGGTAGCAAGGTGAGTGAGTGAGTGAGGGTAGCAAGGTGAGTGAGTGAGTGAAGGTAGCAAGGTGAGTGAGTGAGTGAAGGTAGCAAGGTGAGTGAGTGAGTGAAGGTAGCAAGGTGAGTGAGTGAGTGAAGGTAGCAAGGTGAGTGAGTGAGTGAAGGTAGCAAGGTGAGTGAGTGAGTGAGGGTAGCAAGGTGAGTGAGTGAGTGAAGGTAGCAAGGTGAGTGAGTGAGTGAAGGTAGCAAGGTGAGTGAGTGAGTGAAGGTAGCAAGGTGAGTGAGTGAGTGAGGGTAGCAAGGTGAGTGAGTGAGTGAGGGTAGCAAGGTGAGTGAGTGAGTGAAGGTAGCAAGGTGAGTGAGTGAGTGAAGGTAGCAAGGTGAGTGAGTGAGTGAAGGTAGCAAGGTGAGTGAGTGAGTGAAGGTAGCAAGGTGAGTGAGTGAGTGAAGGTAGCAAGGTGAGTGAGTGAGTGAGGGTAGCAAGGTGAGTGAGTGAGTGAGGGTAGCAAGGTGAGTGAGTGAGTGGGTGAAGCCCTAGCCCCTAGCCCCAGAATACCTAGCCCTAGAATACCCTAGCCCTAGCCCTAGCCCCTAGCCCTAGAATACCCTAGCTAACCCTAGAATGCCCAAATTGTGAATGTCTAGTCCTGGAATATCCTAGTCCTGGAATATCCTAGTCCTGGAATATCCTTGTCCTGGAATATCCTAGTCCTGGAATATCCTAGTCCTGGAATATCCTAGTCCTGGAATATCCTAGCCTTAGTGCTGATTTCTGGAACTGTGATGAGATCATACAGCGAAGGTTGGGCAGGACTGGGCATGTGCGACATTCTAAAACATCACATGCACCCCCACACACATGCACACACACACACATGCACACACACACATTACACCAAGTACTCGGGTGTTGTCACGCATCTCACTGACTATGTGCCTCCTTAGGCGTGACGTTGGCCACAATGGTGGTCCTGCCCCCACCTGGCCTGTGTGATGCCACCACCGCAGCAACTCTGACCGGCCAATTGTCTGCTCTCCGCCAACACGTCACCATGAAGAGGTTCAAGGCTTACTGCTTGCACCAACTCTCAGCACCTGTCCAGAATATCCTGCCGGGGCAGAGAGAGGGAGGAGGAGGGAGGGAGAGAGAATGCATCGATGGTGAGAGTGGCAGAAGTGTTGCAGGAAGAGGCAGGGATGTCATTAAGGATTGTAGTACAGTGAGGACAGAGGCAGTGGGGATGGAGGGCAGATCATCATCCCTAGCCCCACAGCTAGATGACACCATCAGCAGTGGCAGTGCTGCACTAGCTGGGCACACCATCAGTAGTGGCAGTGCTGCACTAGCTGGGCACACCAGCAGAGGCAGTGCTGCACTAGCTGGGCACACCACCAGCAGAGGCAGTGCTGCACTAGCTGGGCACACCAGCAGCGGCAGTGCTGTACTAGCTGGGCACACCAGCAGCAGAGGCAGTGCTGCACCAGCTGGGCCCACTGCATCTTCACGTGACTCTGTGCCTCCACAGAACAGGTGTTTGGAGGTGAACAGCATCTCACCTCACAGCTCGACTTCCTCTGCCCCCCTCACTGCTCAGGCAGAGGTCGATGCACGTTACTTGGCCATGGCGAGTGACTGTTCTAATAAGCTGGTTCTGGCTGCCCAAGGAGGCATGGCAGATGGATGGATTGACTTGGGCACGAGCAAAGAGGTGCACGTAATGAAGAGTGTTGCCTCAGGGGAGGCACCACTCACCAGTTTCAAGGGCACAGGGAGCATCCAGACCCCTCCCGAGTTCTTGTTGCGCCTCCTGCTTGACCCGGCACATGCTTCTCAACTTGATGACTTGCTGAAAGAAGCACGTCTTATTCATCAGGTGTCCCCTGCAGTGAGCTTGATGCAGCTCATCTATAAGGCCATCTGGCCCACTTCTCCTCGAGATTTCTCTCTCCTCTCTATAGCAGGTCAAGTGGATCAGGACACATGGATCTCCTCGGCCCGCTCTGTGCTGGATGATCGGATTCCAGCGGAGAAGGGCTGTGTGCGAGCACACCTTGAGTCTGGCGGTTACGTCATCCAGGCTGTGCCTGGCCAACCGGATGAGAGTAAAGTGACGTACGTTGCCTGTGTGGACATGAAAGGCCACATCCCCATGTTTGTGGTCAACAAAGTAGGAGAGTCCCAGCCACTTTGTGTCAAGCGTCTCAGGACATTGGCTGAGCCATTGTACCAGGACATGAAGAGGCAGCCTCAGACAATGGCCTCTTTCGAGCAGAAGTTTCCCATACCTTATGTTATACCTGACCACAAAACATTGCCGGAAGACAAGGCTGAGGTGAGTGTGCTGTGTGATGACCCTTTACCATCTCCACTAACACTGGAGCAGCATCTGGCACACTCGCAGTCGCACTTTGACCCTTCCCCCACCCACACACCCTGTGGTAACAATGAGATGTCAGCAAGTCTGCCATTGGACGGTTCGCTGGAAAGGTGCAGAGAGATTGTGCAAGTGGAAGCCACAGGATTTGCAACTCCTCCACCGGGGTCAGATGATGAGCGTGAGGACATGTACTCCTCAATGACAGAAGACAGAGGTGCCCGAGAAGGGTGGGAACTTGAAGCAGGTTCAACCTTGCTAAACGCCAGTTGCCTGCAGTCAGGACAGGCAGGAGGTGCAGGACAGGAGTGGGACCTGCAGTCAGGACAGGCAGGAGGTGTAGGACAGGAGTGGGACCTACAGTCAGGACAGGCAGGAGGTGCAGGACAGGAGTGGGACCTGCAGTCAGGACAGGCAGGAGGTGTAGGACAGGAGTGGGACCTGCAGTCAGGAGGTGCAGGACAGGAGAAGGACCTGCAGTCAGGACAGGCAGGAGGCGAACAGTGCAGGACAACAGAGACAGAAAATCTGGAAGATGAAGGTTACTCTCCTCACATCCAGAAGTCAAAAGTGAGCCAGCGAGGACCAGTGAACTACAAGCATGCTGCTGTCCCAGGGGAGGGAGGACCAGTGAACTACAAGCATGCTGCTGTCCCAGGGGAGGGAGGACCAGCGAACTACAAGCACGCTGCTGTCCCAGGGGAGGGAGGACCAGTGAACTACAAGCATGCTGCTGTCCCAGGGGAGGGAGGACCAGTGAACTACAAGCATGCTGCTGTCTCAGGGGAGGGAGGACCAGTGAACTACAAGCACGCTGCTGTCCCAGGGGAGGGAGGACCAGTGAACTACAAGCACGCTGCTGTCCCAGGGGAGGGAGGACCAGTGAACTACAAGCACGCTGCTGTCTCAGGGGAGGGAGGACCAGTGAACTACAAGCACGCTGCTGTCCCAGGGGAGGGAGGACCAGTGAACTACAAGCACGCTGCTGTCCCAGGGGAGGGAGGACCAGTGAACTACAAGCACGCTGCTGTCCCAGGGGAGGGAGGACCAGTGAACTACAAGCACGCTGCTGTCCCAGGGGAGGGAGGACCAGTGAACTACAAGCACGCTGCTGTCCCAGGGGAGGGAGGACCAGTGAACTACAAGCACGCTGCTGTCCCAGGGGAGGGAGGACCAGTGAACTACAAGCACGCTGCTGTCCCAGGGGAGGGAGGACCAGTGAACTACAAGCACGCTGCTGTCCCATGGGAGGGAGGACCAGTGAACTACAAGCACGCTGCTGTCCCAGGGGAGGGAGGACCAGTGAACTACAAGCATGCTGCTGTCCCAGGGGAGGGAGGACCAGTGAACTACAAGCATGCTGCTGTCCCAGGGGAGGGAGGACCAGTGAACTACAAGCACGCTGCTGTCCCAGGGGATAACTTGGAATTTAGTGTACCTCAGGTAAATGTACACACGCACACACACACACACACACACACACACACACACACACACACACACACACACACACACACATACATTTACAGAAGACAAAAATGTTTATCTAGAACCATAATCAGTGTGACTACTCACTGTACAGCAAAAAAATAAATAACCCAAGACCATCTCTGCCTCTATCTCAGCCTCTATCTCAGCCTCTATCTCAGCCTCTATCTCTGCCTCTATCTCAGCCTCTATCTCTGCCCCTATCTCAGCCTCTATCTCAGCCTCTATCTCAGCCTCTATCTCAGTCTCTATCTCAGCCTCTATCTCAGCCTCTATCTCAGCCTCTATCTCAGCCTCTATCTCAGCCTCTATCTCAACCTCTATCTCAGCCGCTATCTCAGCCTCTATCTCAGCCTCTATCTCAGCCTCTATCTCAGCCTCTATCTCAGCCTCTATCTCAGCCTCTATCTCAGCCTCTATCTCAGCCTCTATCTCACTCTATCTCTTATCTATTTTCCCCTCAAAACTCCTCACAATAGGTACATTCCTAACCGTTAGAGTAGCAGCATGGCTCCTAACAGTTAGAGTAGCAGCACGGCTCCTAACAGGAGTAGCAGCATGGCTCCTAATTCAGTTAGAGTAGCAGCATGGCTCCTAACAGTTAGAGTAGCAGCATGGCTCCTAACAGTTAGAGTAGCAGCACGGCTCCTAACAGTTAGAGTAGCAGCATGGCTCCTAATTCAGTTAGAGTAGCAGCACGGCTCCTAACAGTTAGAGTAGCAGCATGGCTCCTAACAGTTAGAGTAGCAGCATGGCTCCTAACAGTTAGAGTAGCAGCACGGCTCCTAACAGTTAGAGTAGCAGCATGGCTCCTAACAGTTAGAGTAGCAGCATGGCTCCTAACAGTTAGAGTAGCAGCATGGCTCCTAACAGTTAGAGTAGCAGCATGGCTCCTAACAGTTAGAGTAGCAGCATGGCTCCTAACAGTTAGAGTAGCAGCACGGCTCCTAACAGTTAGAGTAGCAGCATGGCTTCTAACAGTTAGAGTAGCAGCACGGCTCCTAACAGTTAGAGTAGCAGCATGGCTCCTAACAGTTAGAGTAGCAGCATGGCTCCTAACAGTTAGAGTAGCAGCACGGCTCCTAACAGTTAGAGTAGCAGCATGGCTCCTAACAGTTAGAGTAGCAGCATGGCTCCTAACAGTTAGAGTAGCAGCACGGCTCCTAACAGTTAGAGTAGCAGCATGGCTCCTAACAGTTAGAGTAGCAGCATGGCTCCTAACAGTTAGAGTAGCAGCATGGCTCCTAACAGTTAGAGTAGCAGCATGGCTCCTAACAGTTAGAGTAGCAGCATGGCTCCTAACAGTTAGAGTAGCAGCATGGCTCCTAACAGTTAGAGTAGCAGCATGGCTCCTAACAGTTAGAGTAGCAGCATGGCTCCTAACAGTTAGAGTAGCAGCATGGCTCCTAACAGTTAGAGTAGCAGCATGGCTCCTAACAGTTAGAGTAGCATTCCTAACAGTTAGAGTAGCAGCATGGCTCCTAACAGTTAGAGTAGCAGCATGGCTCCTAACAGTTAGAGTAGCAGCATGGCTCCTAACAGTTAGAGTAGCAGCATGGCTCCTAACAGTTAGAGTAGCAGCATGGCTCCTAACAGTTAGAGTAGCAGCATGGCTCCTAACAGTTAGAGTAGCAGCATGGCTCCTAACAGTTAGAGTAGCAGCATGGCTCCTAACAGTTAGAGTAGCAGCATGGCTCCTAACAGTTAGAGTAGCATTCCTAACAGTTAGAGTAGCAGCATGGCTCCTAACAGTTAGAGTAGCAGCATGGCTTCTAACAGTTAGAGTAGCAGCATGGCTCCTAACAGTTAGAGTAGCAGCATGGCTCCTAACAGTTAGAGTAGCAGCATGGCTCCTAACAGTTAGAGTAGCAGCACGGCTCCTAACAGTTAGAGTAGCATTCCTAACAGTTAGAGTAGCAGCATGGCTCCTAACAGTTAGAGTAGCAGCATGGCTTCTAACAGTTAGAGTAGCAGCATGGCTCCTAACAGTTAGAGTAGCAGCACGGCTCCTAACAGTTAGAGTAGCAGCATGGCTCCTAACAGTTAGAGTAGCAGCATGGCTCCTAACAGTTAGAGTAGCAGCATGGCTCCTAACAGTTAGAGTAGCAGCATGGCTCCTAACAGTTAGAGTAGCAGCATGGCTCCTAACAGTTAGAGTAGCAGCATGGCTCCTAACAGTTAGAGTAGCAGCATGGCTCCTAACAGTTAGAGTAGCAGCACGGCTATTATTAGGGCTAGAGTGTGGTGGGCTATTATTAGGTTTTTTCGGTTGTGTTGATATGCAGTTGTGCTAATGCATGTGCTGTATTATGTGCACAACATGTGCTGTATTATATGCACAGCATGTGCTGTATTATATGCACAACATGTGCTGTATTATATGCACAACATGTGCTGTATTATATGCACAACATGTGCTCTATTATGTGCACAGCATGTGCTGTATTATATGCACAACATGTGCTGTATTATATGCACAGCATGTGCTGTATTATATGCACAACATGTGCTGTATTATATGCACAACATGTGCTGTATTATATGCACAACATGTGCTCTATTATGTGCACAGCATGTGCTGTATTATATGCACAACATGTGCTCTATTATGTGCACAACATGTGCTGTATTATGTGCACAACATGTGCTGCACTCACATCTGCTGCTGGTTGTGGAGTTCCCTCCTGGCAACTCTTACCAAGTGCAAAGGGGACTAGAGATGAGCCTACTTAAACATCTGCTGCTGGTTGTGGAGTTCCCTCCTGGCAACTCTTACCAAGTGCAAAGGGGACTAGAGATGAGCCTACTTAAACATCTGCTGCTGGTTGTGGAGTTCCCTCCTGGCAACTCTTACCAAGTGCAAAGGGGACTAGAGATGAGCCTACTTAAACATCTGCTGCTGGTTGTGGAGTTCCCTCCTGGCAACTCTTACCAAGTGCAAAGGGGACTAGAGATGAGCCTACTTAAACATCTGCTGCTGGTTGTGGAGTTCCCTCCTGGCAACTCTTACCAAGTGCAAAGGGGACTAGAGATGAGCCTACTTAAACATCTGCTGCTGGTTGTGGAGTTCCCTCCTGGCAACTCTTACCAAGTGCAAAGGGGACTAGAGATGAGCCTACTTAAACATCTGCTGCTGGTGGTGGAGTTCTCTCCTAACTCTTACCAAGTGCAAAGGGACTAGAGATGAGCCGACTTAAACATCTGCTGCAGGTTGGTGGAGTTCTCCTACTACTTAAACATCTGCTGCTGGTGGTGGAGTTCTCTCCTAACTCTTACCAAGTGCAAAGGGACTAGAGATGAGCCGACTTAAACATCTGCTGCAGGTTGGTGGAGTTCTCCTACTACTTAAACATCTGCTGCTGGTTGTGGAGTTCCCTCCTGGCAACTCTTACCAAGTGCAAAGGGGACTAGAGATGAGCCTACTTAAACATCTGCTGCTGGTTGTGGAGTTCCCTCCTGGCAACTCTTACCAAGTGCAAAGGGGACTAGAGATGAGCCTACTTAAACATCTGCTGCTGGTGGTGGAGTTCTCTCCTAACTCTTACCAAGTGCAAAGGGACTAGAGATGAGCCGACTTAAACATCTGCTGCAGGTTGGTGGAGTTCTCCTACTACTTAAACATCTGCTGCTAGTTGGTGGAGTTCTCCTCCGTGCAAGTTCTTGAAGGAGGCGGTAGCTGGCCCTAAATTAGCAACAAGGCATGGCACGTGCTGATATGTGTGGCACGTGCTGATATGTGTGGCACGTGCTGATATGTGTGGCATGTGTGGCACGTGCTAATGTGTGAGGCACGTGCTGATGTGTGGCACGTGCTTATATGAGCAAGAAGGGGGGAAAGTATTTAAAATTGAAGTCTGGCATCCCAGAAGCTCTGAGTTGGACTTTAGCGAACTCTTGACTTAGTGTAGTCCCTCAAGCACACAGCAACAACAACAACAGCAACAACAACAACAGAAACAACAACAGCAACAAACAATAACAAGCAAACAAAAACTGTCCCCACGTAGACCACAACCAGCTAGATGACCCTTTACCATGTACACAAATATTCATGGCTTTTTCAATCAGGCAATGATGGTAGTGGTAAAGCGGTCATCGTAGTAGCTGATTTCTCAGGTCAATCTGTTTGCTTTTAACAATACATTTCTGTTCTTGATAGCAAGAGCTTACCAAACTCACCACTAACATTTAAACCTGATTAATTAGGTAGGGCTTATAATTTTAATTTTTTTAACAGAGAGGGTAAAACATATTATTGAGAAGGCCATTATGTAACAGAGTTCGTGGAGAACATTTGAACCTTACATTTCCTTAAAATAATGCACACCAAATGTAACAGGTAAAAATAGTGTTAAAATGAGTGTTCTCCATTTTTGCTCCCTCTAAAGACTGCCTTGCACCATTCTTCAAGAACCTTGGGTCGTTACTAAGGTGCTAATCTTCACCATGTTCATTTACTAAATCACACGCACACATACACATGGATCTGAGTACGTTGTCCCACCTGGTCTCGTTGAAGGTTTGTGGTGCACTGCCAGCATGGATGCCATCATTCCCCACCACAACCACTGCCAGCATGGACGCCATCATTCCTCACCACTGCCACTGCCAGCATGGACGCCATCATTCCCCACCACAACCACTGCCAGCATGGAAGCCATCATTCCTCACCACAACCACTGCCAGCATGGACGCCATCATTCCCCACCACTGCCAGCATGGAGGCCCACCACTGCCAGCATGGACGCCATCATTCCTCACTACTGCCAGCATGGACGCCATCATTCCTCACCACTGCCAGCATGGACGCCATCATTCCTCACCACTGCCAGTATGGACGCCATCATTCCTCACCACTGCCAGCATGGAGGCCATCATTCCTCACCACTGCCAGCATGGATGCCATCATTCCTCACCACTGCCAGCATGGACGCCATCATTCCCCACCACTGCCAGCATGGACGCCATCATTCCTCACCACTGCCAGCATGGATGCCATCATTCCCCACCACTGCCAGCATGGACGCCATCATTCCTCACCACTGCCAGCATGGACGCCATCATTCCTCACCACTGCCAGCATGCAGGCCATCATTCCTCACCACTGCCAGCATGGACGCCATCATTCCTCACCACTGCCAGCATGGATGCCATCATTCCCCACCACTGCCAGCATGGACGCCATCATTCCCTCACCACTGCCAGCATGGACGCCATCATTCCTCACCACTGCCAGCATGGACGCCATCATTCCTCACCACTGCCAGCATGGAGGCCATCATTCCTCACCACTGCCAGCATGGACGCCATCATTCCTCACCACCACTGCCAGCATGGACGCCATCATTCCTCACCACTGCCAGCATGGACGCCATCATTCCTCACCACCACTGCCAGCATGGACGCCATCATTCCTCACCACTGCCAGCATGGATGCCATCATTCCCCACCACTGCCAGCATGGACGCCATCATTCCTCACCACTGCCAGCATGGACGCCATCATTCCTCACCACTGCCAGCATGGACGCCATCATTCCTCACTACTGCCAGCATGGACGCCATCATTCCCCACCACTGCCAGCATGGACGCCATCATTCCTCACCACTGTCAGCATGGACGCCATCATTCCTCACCACAACCACTGCCAGCATGGACGCCATCATTCCTCACCACTGCCAGCATGGATGCCATCATTCCTCACCACTGCCCGCATGGAGGCCATCATTCCTCACCACTGCCAGCATGGACGCCATCATTCCTCACCACTGCCAGCATGGACGCCATCATTCCCCACCACTGCCAGCATGGACGCCCACCACTGCCAGGATGGAGGCCATCATTCCTCACCACTGCCAGGATGGAGGCCATCATTCCTCACCACATCGTGACTGCTTCTGCTAAGAGAACATGTTGAGAGCAGCTTGAGTAACATTTCTCTGTTGCTTGTTTGACGTGCTCGGCTAAGCTCAAGTATTGAGCATGCACACAAGTGTGGTTATAGTGATGACAATCTTTACCAAGTTTCATGTTACAAATTAGTCATTAATTTCAAAACATTTTGTCTTGCCATCTATGTGTATGTGTGTACATGTGTTAATGTATTATACATGCTGTGTGTGTATGTGTATGTGTTATGTGTGTGTGTGTATGTGTGTGTGTGTGTGTGCTACTTGTAGGATGTGCGGTCTCTGACCAAGGAGAACATTGCCTACCCGAGTAAGAGGGAGGATGCCTGGGAAAGAGTTTACTTTCTGTCTGTCTATCTGCATGCCTGTCTATCTGCATGTCTGTCTATCTGCATGTCTGTCTATCTGCATGTCTGTCTATCTGCATGTCTGTCTATCTGCATGTCTGTCTATCTGCATGTCTGTCTATCTGCATGTCTGTCTATCTGCATGTGTCTATCTGCATGTCTGTCTATCTGCATGTCTGTCTATCTGCATGTCTGTCTATCTGCATGTCTGTCTATCTGCATGTCTGTCTATCTGCATGTCTGTCTATCTGCATGTCTGTCTATCTGCATGTCTGTCTATCTGCATGTGTCTATCTGCATGTCTGTCTATCTGCATGTCTGTCTATCTGCATGTCTGTCTATCTGCATGTCTGTCTATCTGCATGTCTGTCTATCTGCATGTCTGTCTATCTGCATGTGTCTATCTGCATGTCTGTCTATCTGCATGTCTGTCTATCTGCATGTCTGTCTATCTGCATGTCTGTCTATCTGCATGTCTGTCTATCTGCATGTCTGTCTATCTGCATGTCTGTCTATCTGCATGTCTGTCTATCTGCATGTCTGTCTATCTGCATGTCTGTCTATCTGCATGTCTTGTCTGTCTGCATGTCTGTCTATCTGCATGTCTGTCTATCTGCATGTCTGTCTATCTGCATGTCTGTCTATCTGCATGTGTCTATCTGCATGTCTGTCTATCTGCATGTCTGTCTATCTGCATGTCTGTCTGTCTGCATGTCTGTCTATCTGCATGTCTGTCTATCTGCATGTGTCTATCTGCATGTCTGTCTATCTGCATGTCTGTCTATCTGCATGTCTGTCTATCTGCATGTCTGTCTATCTGCATGTCTGTCTATCTGCATGTCTGTCTGTCTGCATGTCTGTCTATCTGCATGTCTGTCTATCTGCATGTGTCTATACTTCTGCTTCAGGACTTGATTCTGGGGAGGTGGACTATCGGACGCTGGCCAATCAGACTGCAGCGCATGTGCTAGAGGAAATGTTTCACATCAGCACCCTTGACGTATGTGACCCCTCCACCTTTGTGGACCAATCTGGAGGCTGGAGGTAAACAACTGATCATGAAGGTTGCGTTAAGATGCCGTACCCTCCCCACCCCACCCACCCTAACTCTCCCTCCCACCTACCCCTCCCACCGCCTCCCCCTAACCCTCAACCCCTCCCACCCACCTCCCCCTAACCCTCAACCCCTCCCACCACCTCCCCCTAACCAACTTCAACCTCACCTCCAGAGGTGTCTTGTATGTACACAGGATTAAGTGATTGCTGTTATGGTTGAATCCCCTGAAGGTGGCATCTAGTCCTAGTGGAGTGAGTAATAGCCGGCTAGTCCTGTGAGGACACAAAACTATGACCAGTTCACCATGATAGAAGGTGCTGTACTGGCTGCTCCTAGCCCAGGCTGCAGTGGTGCTGCCCCTAGCCCAGGCTGCAGTGGTGATAGCAGGTGCTGTACTGGCTGTCCCTAGCCCAGGCTGCAGTGGTGATAGCAGGTGCTGTACTGGCTGCCCCTAGCCCAGGCTGCAGTGGTGATAGCAGGTGCTGTACTGGCTGCCCCTAGCCCAGGCTGCAGTGGTGATAGCAGTTGCTGTACTGGCTGCCCCTGGCCCAGGCTGCAGTGGTGATAGCAGGTGCTGTACTGGCTGTCCCTAGCCCAGGCTGCAGTGGTGATAGCAGGTGCTGTACTGGCTGCTCCTAGCCCAGGCTGCAGTGGTGATAGCAGTTGCTGTACTGGCTGCTCCTAGCCCAGGCTGCAGTGGTGATAGCAGGTGCTGTACTGGCTGCTCCTAGCCCAGGCTGCAGTGGTGATAGCAGGTGCTGTACTGGCTGCTCCTAGCCCAGGCTGCAGTGGTGATAGCAGTTGCTGTACTGGCTGCCCCTAGCCCAGGCTGCAGTGGTGATAGCAGTTGCTGTACTGGCTGCCCCTAGCCCAGGCTGCAGTGGTGATAGCAGGTGCTGTACTGGCTGCTCCTAGCCCAGGCTGCAGTGGTGATAGCAGGTGCTGTACTGGCTGCCCCTAGGCCAGGCTGCCCCTAGGCCAGGCTGCAGAGGTATAACAGAGAACAGAACTACATGTATATGGCCTTGTCTTGGTGCCTGCAGAACTGTGTGGCCTTGTCTTGGTGCCTGCAGAACTGTGTGGCCTTCTCTTGGTGCCTGCAGAACTGTGTGGCCTTGTCTTGGCGCCTGCAGAACTGTGTGGCCTTGTCTTGGTGCCTGCAAAACTGTGTGGCCTTGTCTTGGTGCCTGCAGAACTGTGTGGCCTTGTCTTGGTGCCTGAAGAACTGTGTGGCCTTGTCTTGGTGCCTGCAGAACTGTGTGGCCTTGTCTTGGTGCCTGCAGAACTGTGTGGCCTTGTCTTGGTGCCTGCAGAATTGTGAGGCCTTGCCTTGGTGCCTGCAGAACTGTGTGGCCTTGTCTTGGAGCCTGAAGAACTGTGTGGCCTTGTCTTGGTGCCTGCAAAACTGTGTGGCCTTGTCTTGGTGCCTGCAGAATTGTGAGGCCTTGCCTTGGTGCCTGCAGAACTGTGTGGCCTTGTCTTGGAGCCTGAAGAACTGTGTGGCCTTGTCTTGGTGCCTGCAAAACTGTGTGGCCTTGTCTTGGAGCCTGAAGAACTGTGTGGCCTTGTCTTGGTGCCTGCAGAATTGTGAGGCCTTGCCTTGGTGCCTGCAGAACTGTGTGGCCTTGTCTTGGAGCCTGAAGAACTGTGTGGCCTTGTCTTGGTGCCTGCAGAACTGTGTGGCCTTGTCTTGGAGCCTGAAGAACTGTGTGGCCTTGTCTTGGAGCCTGAAGAACTGTGTGGCCTTGTCTTGGAGCCTGAAGAACTGTGTGGCCTTGTCTTGGTGCCTGCAGAACTGTGTGGCCTTGTCTTGGAGCCTGAAGAACTGTGTGGCCTTGTCTTGGAGCCTGAAGAACTGTGTGGCCTTGTCTTGGAGCCTGAAGAACTGTGTGGCCTGTGTGGCCTTGTAATGACACTATGTTCATGTTGCTAAAGTGTTGCATACAGTTCCGTGGTTAGGCTGTGGTCTAACATGCAGTTCCGTGGTTAGGCTGTGGTCTAACATAATTGCGCGGTTAGGCTGTGGTCTAACACAGTTACGTGGTTAGGCTGTGGTCTAACATAGTTACGTGGTTTGGATGTGGTCTGTGGTCTAACATACAGTTACGTGGTTAGGCTGTGGTCTAACACAGTTCCATGGTTAGGCTGTGGTCTAACACAGTTGCGTGGTTAGGCTATGGTCTACCGGTGAGAATGGACATCTGATTTTGGGATGCTGCAAGGTGGGTGTGGCTGATGTGATGATCAGCATGGCTTGTTTAATTAATTGACTGGTAATGTAAGGGTGGGTGTCCGATGTTAGGATGGGTGTGGCTGATGTAAGGATGGGTGTGGCTTAGGCAAGGATGGGCGTGGCTGAATATACTGGGGTTGGTATAGATTTATGCGATGGCTATCTGATGTGTGTGTGTGTGTGTGTGGTGCAGGTTTGAAGGAGTGGAGAGAGATGTGGTCATCCTCAGCAAAGTGGAGGATGATTCTGATGTTCCATTCACGAGCGTCATCGGCAAAGGTCTTATTCCCCTGTCCCCTGGACACGTGTTCAACTCCCTCAGGAACCCTCACCTGAGGTTCACCTATGACAGCATCCTCAAGGTCAGCCTAGCACCTGAGGTTCACCTATGACATCATCCTCAAGGTCAGCCTAGCACCTGAGGTTCACCTATGACGTCATCCTCAAGGTCAGCCTAGCACCTGAGGTTCACCTATGACATCATCCTCAAGGTCAGCCTAGCACCTGAGGTTCACCTATGACATCATCCTCAAGGTCAGCCTAGCACCTGAGGTTCACCTATGACATCATCCTCAAGGTCAGCCTAGCACCTGAGGTTCACCTATGACATCATCCTCAAGGTCAGCCTAGCACCTGAGGTTCACCTATGACAGCATCCTCAAGGTCAGCCTAGCACCTGAGGTTCACCTATGACATCATCCTCAAGGTCAGCCTACCTGAGGTTCACCTATGACATCATCCTCAAGGTCAGCCTAGCACCTGAGGTTCACCTATGACATCATCCTCAAGGTCAGCCTAGCACCTGAGGTTCACCTATGACATCATCCTCAAGGTCAGCCTAGCACCTGAGGTTCACCTATGACATCATCCTCAAGGTCAGCCTAGCACCTGAGGTTCACCTATGACATCATCCTCAAGGTCAGCCTAGCACCTGAGGTTCACCTATGACATCATCCTCAAGGTCAGCCTAGCACCTGAGGTTCACCTATGACATCATCCTCAAGGTCAGCCTAGCACCTGAGGTTCACCTATGACATCATCCTCAAGGTCAGCCTAGCACCTGAGGTTCACCTATGATGTCATCCTCACCCTCACCTGCCTTCAAGACAGCTCTCTCCTGAACTTTTTCAGATTAGCATCTTATACAATAAAAAGCTGGTAGTGACTATTGGTGACTGATAACAATGGCTGGCTGCATAGCAACTGATAACTTGTTGATAATGGCCGACCACATGCTGATAGTGACAGGCAACATGTTGTTGATAATGGCTGGCAGTATGTTGATAGTGACTGATAACTTGTTGATAGTGACTGGCAGTATGTTGATAGTGACTGGCAGTATGTTGATAGTGACTGATAACTTGTTGATAATGGCTGGCAGCATGTTGATAGTGACTGGTGACTTGTTGATAGTGACTGGCAGTATGTTGATAGTGACTGATAACTTGTTGATAATGGCTGGCAGCATGTTGATAGTGACTGAATGTGATAACTTGTTGATAATGGCTGGCCGCATGCTGATAGTGACAGGCAGCATGTTGATAGTGACTGATAACTTGTTGATAATGGCTGGCAGTATGTTGATAGTGACTGGTGACGTGTTGATAGTGACTGGCAGTATGTTGATAGTGACTGGCAGTATGTTGATAGTGACTGATAACTTGTTGATAATGGCTGGCAGCATGTTGATAGTGACTGAATGTGATAACTTGTTGATAATGGCTGGCCGCATGCTGATAGTGACAGGCAGCATGTTGATAGTGACTGATAACTTGTTGATAATGGCTGGCAGCATGTTGATAGTGACTGATAACTTGTTGATAATAGCTGGCAGTATGTTGATAGTGACTGATAACTTGTTGATAATGGCCGGCCACATGCTGATAGTGACAGGCAGCATGTTGATAGTAACTGATAACTTGTTGATAATGGCTGGCCGCATGCTGATAGTGACAGGCAGCATGTTGATAGTAACTGATAACTTGTTGATAATGGCTGGCCGCATGCTGATAGTGACAGGCAGCATGTTGATAGTAACTGATAACTTGTTGATAATGGCTGGCCGCATGCTGATAGTGACAGGCAGCATGTTGATAGTGACTGATAACTTGTTGATAATAGCTGGCAGTATGTTGATAGTGACTGATAACTTGTTGATAATAGCTGGCAGTATGTTGATAGTGACTGATAACTTGTTGATAATGGCTGGCCGCATGCTGATAGTGACAGGCAGCATTTTGATAGTGACTGATAACTTGTTGATAATGGCTGGCCGCATGCTGATAGTGACAGGCAGCATTTTTATAGTGACTGATAATGTTGATAATGGCTGGCAGTATGTTGATAGTGACTAATAACTTGTTGATAGTGACGGGCAGTATGTTGATAGTGACGGGCAGTATGTTGATAGTGACTGATAACTTGTTGATAATGGCTGGCGTGTGTTGATAGTGACTGATAACTTGTTGATAGTGACTGGCAGTATGTTGATAGTGACTGATAACTTGTTGATACTGGCAGTATGTTGATAGTGACTGGCAGTATGTTGATAGTGACTGATAACTTGTTAATAGTGACTGATAACTTGTTGATTGTGACTGGCAACATGTTTACAAGTGACGAACAAGATGGTGTATGGTAGCAGGCTCTGTAAAGTCAACTACTTGGCTACAGCAACAATGCATCTTTGCAACCTTTGCTGGAACATAGCTATCTAGCTCTAATACCAAGTGTTCTAGCCAGCTCTAATACCAAGTGTTCTAGCCAGCTCTGATACCAAGTGTTCTAGCCAGCTCTAATACCAAGTGTTCTAGTTAGCTCTAATACCAAGTGTTCTAGCTAGCTCTAATACCAAGTGTTCTAGCTAGCTCTAATACCAAGTGTTCTAGCTAGCTCTAATACCAAGTGTTCTAGCTAGCTCTAATACCAAGTGTTCTAGCTAGCTCTAATACCAAGTGTTCTAGCTAGCTCTAATACCAAGTGTTCTAGCTAGCTCTAATACCAAGTGTTCTAGCTAGCTCTAATACCAAGTGTTCTAGCTAGCTCTAATACCAAGTGTTCTAGCTAGCTCTAATACCAAGTGTTCTAGCCAGCTCTAATACCAAGTGTTCTAGCTAGCTCTAATACCAAGTGTTCTAGCCAGCTCTAATACCAAGTGTTCTAGCCAGCTCTAATACCAAGTGTTCTAGCCAGCTCTAATACCAAGTGTTCTAGCCAGCTCTAATACCAAGTGTTCTAGCCAGCTCTAATACCAAGTGTTCTAGCCAGCTCTAATACCAAGTGTTCTAGCCAGCTCTAATACCAAGTGTTCTAGCTAGCTCTAATACCAAGTGTTCTAGCTAGCTCTAATACCAAGTGTTCTAGCTAACTCTAATACCAAGTGTTCTAGCCAGCTCTAATACCAAGTGTTCTAGCCAGCTCTAATACCAAGTGTTCTAGCTAGCTCTAATACCAAGTGTTCTAGCCAGCTCTAATACCAAGTGTTCTAGCTAGCTCTAATACCAAGTGTTCTAGCTAGCTCTAATACCAAGTGTTCTAGCCAGCTCTAATACCAAGTGTTCTAGCCAGCTCTAATACCAAGTGTTCTAGCTAGCTCTCTAGCCAGCTCTAATACCAAGTGTTCTAGCTAGCTCTAATACCAAGTGTTCTAGCCAGCTCTAATACCAAGTGTTCTAGCCAGCTCTAATACCAAGTGTTCTAGCCAGCTCTAATACCAAGTGTTCTAGCTAGCTCTAATACTAGCTAGCTCTAATACCAAGTGTTCTAGCTAGCTCTAATACCAAGTGTTCTAGCTAGCTCTAATACCAAGTGTTCTAGCTAGCTCTAATACCAAGTGTTCTAGCTAGCTCTAATAACAAGTGTTCTAGCTAGCTCTAATACCAAGTGTTCTAGCTAGCTCTAATACCAAGTGTTCTAGCTAGCTCGTGTTCTAGCCAGCTCTAATACCATGTTCTAGCTAGCTCTAATACCAAGTGTTCTAGCTAGCAAGTGTTCTAGCCAGCTCTAATACCATGTTCTAGCTAGCTCTAATACCAAGTGTTCTAGCTAGCAAGTGTTCTAGCCAGCTCTAATACCATGTTCTAGCTAGCTCTAATACCAAGTTTTCTAGCTAGCTCTAATACCAAGTGTTCTAGCTAGCTCTAATACCAAGTGTTCTAGCTAGCTCTAATACCAAGTGTTCTAGCTAGCTCTAATACCAAGTGTTCTAGCTAGCTCTAATACCAAGTGTTCTAGCCAGCTCTAATACCAAGTGTTCTAGCTAGCTCTAATACCAAGTGTTCTAGCCAGCTCTAATACCAAGTGTTCTAGCCAGCTCTAATACCAAGTGTTCTAGCTAGCTCTAATACCAAGTGTTCTAGCTAGCTCTAATACCAAGTGTTCTAGCTAGCTCTAATACCAAGTGTTCTAGCTAGCTCTAATACCAAGTGTTCTAGCTAGCTCTAATACCAAGTGTTCTAGCCAGCTCTAATACCAAGTGTTCTAGCCAGCTCTAATACCAAGTGTTCTAGCCAGCTCTAATACCAAGTGTTCTAGCCAGCTCTAATACCAAGTGTTCTAGCTAGCTCTAATACCAAGTGTTCTAGCTAGCTCTAATACCAAGTGTTCTAGCTAGCTCTAATACCAAGTGTTCTAGCTAACTCTAATACCAAGTGTTCTAGCCAGCTCTAATACCAAGTGTTCTAGCTAGCTCTAATACCAAGTGTTCTAGCCAGCTCTAATACCAAGTGTTCTAGCTAGCTCTAATACCAAGTGTTCTAGCCAGCTCTAATACCAAGTGTTCTAGCTAGCTCTAATACCAAGTGTTCTAGCTAGCTCTAATACCAAGTGTTCTAGCCAGCTCTAATACCAAGTGTTCTAGCCAGCTCTAATACCAAGTGTTCTAGCCAGCTCTAATACCAAGTGTTCTAGCCAGCTCTAATACCAAGTGTTCTAGCTAGCTCTCTAGCCAGCTCTAATACCAAGTGTTCTAGCTAGCTCTAATACCAAGTGTTCTAGCCAGCTCTAATACCAAGTGTTCTAGCCAGCTCTAATACCAAGTGTTCTAGCTAGCTCTAATACTAGCTAGCTCTAATACCAAGTGTTCTAGCTAGCTCTAATACCAAGTGTTCTAGCTAGCTCTAATACCAAGTGTTCTAGCTAGCTCTAATACCAAGTGTTCTAGCTAGCTCTAATACCAAGTGTTCTAGCTAGCTCGTGTTCTAGCCAGCTCTAATACCAAGTGTTCTAGCTAGCAAGTGTTCTAGCCAGCTCTAATACCATGTTCTAGCTAGCTCTAATACCAAGTGTTCTAGCTAGCAAGTGTTCTAGCCAGCTCTAATACCATGTTCTAGCTAGCTCTAATACCAAGTGTTCTAGCTAGCAAGTGTTCTAGCCAGCTCTAATACCATGTTCTAGCTAGCTCTAATACCAAGTTTTCTAGCTAGCTCTAATACCAAGTGTTCTAGCTAGCTCTAATACCAAGTGTTCTAGCTAGCTCTAATACCAAGTGTTCTAGCTAGCTCAAATACCAAGTGTTCTAGCTAGCTCTAATACCAAGTGTTCTAGCTAGCTCTAATACCAAGTGTTCTAGCTAGCTCTAATACCAAGTGTTCTAGCTAGCTCTAATACCAAGTGTTCTAGCCAGCTCTAATACCAAGTGTTCTAGCCAGCTCTAATACCAAGTGTTCTAGCTAGCTCTAATACCAAGTGTTCTAGCTAGCTCTAATATCAAGTGTTCTAGCTAGCTCTAATACCAAGTGTTCTAGCTAGCTCTAATACCAAGTGTTCTAGCTAGCTCTAATACCAAGTGTTCTAGCTAGCTCTAATACCAAGTGTTCTAGCTAGCTCTAATACCAAGTGTTCTAGCTAGCTCTAATACCAAGTGTTCTAGCTAGCTCTAATACCAAGTGTTCTAGCCAGCTCTAATACCAAGTGTTCTAGCCAGCTCTAATACCAAGTGTTCTAGCCAGCTCTAATACCAAGTGTTCTAGCTAGCTCTAATACCAAGTGTTCTAGCTAGCTCTAATACCAAGTGTTCTAGCTAGCTCTAATACCAAGTGTTCTAGCCAGCTCTAATACCAAGTCTTCTAGCTAGCTCTAATACCAAGTGTTCTAGCTAGCTCTAATACCAAGTGTTCTAGCTAGCTCTAATACCAAGTGTTCTAGGTAGCTCTAATACCAAGTGTTCTAGCTAGCTCTAATACCAAGTGTTCTAGCTAGCTCTAATACCAAGTGTTCTAGCTAGCTCTAATACCAAGTGTTCTAATACCAAGTGTTCTAGCTAGCTCTAATACCAAGTGTTCTAGCTAGCTCTAATACCAAGTGTTCTAGCTAGCTCTAATACCAAGTGTTCTAGCCAGCTCTAATACCAAGTGTTCTAGCCAGCTCTAATACCAAGTGTTCTAGCTAGCTCTAATACCAGCTAGCTCTAATACCAAGTGTTCTAGCTAGCTCTAATACCAGGTGTTCTAGCCAGCTCTAATACCAAGTGTTCTAGCTAGCTCTAATACCAAGTGTTCTAGCCAGCTCTAATACCAAGTGTTCTAGCCAGCTCTAATACCAAGTGTTCTAGCCAGCTCTAATACCAAGTGTTCTAGCTAGCTCTAATACCAAGTGTTCTAGCTAGCTCTAATACCAAGTGTTCTAGCTAGCTCTAATACCAAGTGTTCTAGCTAGCTCTAATACCAAGTGTTCTAGCTAGCTCTAATACCAAGTGTTCTAGCTAGCTCTAATACCAAGTGTTCTAGCTAGCTCTAATACCAAGTGTTCTAGCTAGCTCTAATACTAAGTGTTCTAGCCAGCTCTAATACCAAGTGTTCTAGCTAGCTCTAATACCAAGTGTTCTAGCCAGCTCTAATACCAAGTGTTCTAGCCAGCTCTAATACCAAGTGTTCTAGCTAGCTCTAATACCAAGTGTTCTAGCCAGCTCTAATACCAAGTGTTCTAGCCAGCTCTAATACCAAGTGTTCTAGCCAGCTCTAATACCAAGTGTTCTAGCCAGCTCTAATACCAAGTGTTCTAGCTAGCTCTAATACCAAGTGTTCTAGCTAGCTCTAATACCAAGTGTTCTAGCTAGCTCTAATACCAAGTGTTCTAGCTAGCTCTAATACCAAGTGTTCTAGCTAGCTCTAATACCAAGTGTTCTAGCTAGCTCTAATACCAAGTGTTCTAGCTAGCTCTAATACCAAGTGTTCTAGCTAGCTCTAATACCAAGTGTTCTAGCCAGCTCTAATACCAAGTGTTCTAGCTAGCTCTAATACCAAGTGTTCTAGCCAGCTCTAATACCAAGTGTTCTAGCCAGCTCTAATACCAAGTGTTCTAGCCAGCTCTAATACCAAGTGTTCTAGCCAGCTCTAATACCAAGTGTTCTAGCCAGCTCTAATACCAAGTGTTCTAGCTAGCTCTAATACCAAGTGTTCTAGCTAGCTCTAATACCAAGTGTTCTAGCTAACTCTAATACCAAGTGTTCTAGCCAGCTCTAATACCAAGTGTTCTAGCTAGCTCTAATACCAAGTGTTCTAGCCAGCTCTAATACCAAGTGTTCTAGCTAGCTCTAATACCAAGTGTTCTAGCCAGCTCTAATACCAAGTGTTCTAGCTAGCTCTAATACCAAGTGTTCTAGCTAGCTCTAATACCAAGTGTTCTAGCCAGCTCTAATACCAAGTGTTCTAGCCAGCTCTAATACCAAGTGTTCTAGCCAGCTCTAATACCAAGTGTTCTAGCTAGCTCTCTAGCCAGCTCTAATACCAAGTGTTCTAGCTAGCTCTAATACCAAGTGTTCTAGCCAGCTCTAATACCAAGTGTTCTAGCTAGCTCTAATACCAAGTATTCTAGCCAGCTCTAATACCAAGTGTTCTAGCTAGCTCTAATACCAAGTGTTCTAGCTAGCTCTAATACCAAGTGTTCTAGCTAGCTCTAATACCAAGTGTTCTAGCCAGCTCTAATACCAAGTGTTCTAGCCAGCTCTAATACCAAGTGTTCTAGCTAGCTCTAATACCAAGTGTTCTAGCCAGCTCTAATACCAAGTGTTCTAGCTAGCTCTAATACCAAGTGTTCTAGCTAGCTCTAATACCAAGTGTTCTAGCTAGCTCTAATACCAAGTGTTCTAGCTAGCTCTAATACCAAGTGTTCTAGCCAGCTCTAATACCAAGTGTTCTAGCCAGCTCTAATACCAAGTGTTCTAGCTAGCTCTACTACCAAGTGTTCTAGCTAGCTCTAATACCAAGTGTTCTAGCTAGCTCTAATACCAAGTGTTCTAGCCAGCTCTAATACCAAGTGTTCTAGCTAGCTCTAATACTAGCTAGCTCTAATACCAAGTGTTCTAGCTAGCTCTAATACCAAGTATTCTAGCTAGCTCTAATATTAGCTAGCTCTAATACCAAGTGTTCTAGCTAGCTCTAATACCAAGTGTTCTAGCTAGCTCTAATACCAAGTGTTCTAGCTAGCTCTAATACCAAGTGTTCTAGCTAGCTCTAATACCAAGTGTTCTAGCTAGCTCTAATACCAAGTGTTCTAGCTAGCTCGTGTTCTAGCCAGCTCTAATACCAAGTGTTCTAGCTAGCAAGTGTTCTAGCCAGCTCTAATACCATGTTCTAGCTAGCTCTAATACCAAGTGTTCTAGCTAGCAAGTGTTCTAGCCAGCTCTAATACCATGTTCTAGCTAGCTCTAATACCAAGTTTTCTAGCTAGCTCTAATACCAAGTGTTCTAGCTAGCTCTAATACCAAGTGTTCTAGCTAGCTCTAATACCAAGTTTTCTAGCTAGCTCTAATACCAAGTGTTCTAGCTAGCTCTAATACCAAGTGTTCTAGCTAGCTCTAATACCAAGTGTTCTAGCTAGCTCAAATACCAAGTGTTCTAGCTAGCTCTAATACCAAGTGTTCTAGCCAGCTCTAATACCAAGTGTTCTAGCTAGCTCTAATACCAAGTGTTCTAGCCAGCTCTAATACCAAGTGTTCTAGCCAGCTCTAATACCAAGTGTTCTAGCCAGCTCTAATACCAAGTGTTCTAGCCAGCTCTAATACCAAGTGTTCTAGCCAGCTCTAATACCAAGTGTTCTAGCTAGCTCTAATACCAAGTGTTCTAGCTAGCTCTAATACCAAGTGTTCTAGCTAGCTCTAATACCAAGTGTTCTAGCTAGCTCTAATACCAAGTGTTCTAGCTAGCTCTAATACCAAGTGTTCTAGCTAACTCTAATACCAAGTGTTCTAGCCAGCTCTAATACCAAGTGTTCTAGCCAGCTCTAATACCAAGTGTTCTAGCCAGCTCTAATACCAAGTGTTCTAGCCAGCTCTAATACCAAGTGTTCTAGCCAGCTCTAATACCAAGTGTTCTAGCTAGCTCTAATACCAAGTGTTCTAGCTAGCTCTAATACCAAGTGTTCTAGCTAGCTCTAATACCAAGTGTTCTAGCCAGCTCTAATACCAAGTGTTCTAGCCAGCTCTAATACCAAGTGTTCTAGCTAGCTCTAATACCAAGTGTTCTAGCCAGCTCTAATACCAAGTGTTCTAGCTAGCTCTAATACCAAGTGTTCTAGCTAGCTCTAATACCAAGTGTTCTAGCTAGCTCTAATACCAAGTGTTCTAGCTAGCTCTAATACCAAGTGTTCTAGCCAGCTCTAATACCAAGTGTTCTAGCCAGCTCTAATACCAAGTGTTCTAGCTAGCTCTAATACCAAGTGTTCTAGCTAGCTCTAATACCAAGTGTTCTAGCTAGCTCTAATACCAGCTAGCTCTAATACCAAGTGTTCTAGCTAGCTCTAATACCAAGTGTTCTAGCTAGCTCTAATACCAAGTACCAGGTGGTATCAGGCCAGGTGTCTAGGGCATGTGGTATCAGGCCAGGTGTCTAGGGCCAGGTGGTATCAGGCCAGGTGTCTAGGGCCAGGTGGTATCAGGCCAGGTGTGTAGGGCCAGGTGGTATCAGGCCAGGTGTCTAGGGCCAGGTGGTATCAGGCCAGGTGTCTAGGGCCAGGTGGTATCAGGCCAGGTGGTATCAGGCCAGGTGTCTAGGGCCAGGTGGTATCAGGCCAGGTGTCTAGGGCTAGGTGGTATCAGGCCAGGTGTCTAGGGCCAGGTGGTATCAGGCCAGGTGTCTAGGGCCAGGTGGTATCAGGCCAGGTGTCTAGGGCCAGGTGGTATCAGGCCAGGTGTCTAGGGCCAGGTGGTATCAGGCCATGTGTCTAGGGCCAGGTGGTATCAGGCCAGGTGTCTAGGGCCAGGTGGTATCAGGCCAGGTGTCTAGGGCCAGGTGGTATCAGGCCAGCTGTCTAGGGCCAGGTGGTATCAGGCCAGGTGTCTAGGGCCAGGTGGTATCAGGCCAGGTGTCTAGGGATAGGTGGTATCAGGCCAGGTGTCTAGGGCCAGGTGGTATCAGGCCAGGTGTCTAGGGCCAGGTGGCATCAGGCCAGGTGTCTAGGGCCAGGTGGTATCAGGCCAGGTGTCTAGGGCCAGGTGGTATCAGAGGCCAGGTGTCTAGGGCCAGGTGGTATCAGGCCAGGTGTCTAGGGCCAGGTGGTATCAGGCCAGGTGTCTAGGGCCAGGTGGTATCAGGCCAGGTGTCTAGGGCCAGGTGGTATCAGGCCAGGTGTCTAGGGCCAGGTGGTATCAGGCCAGGTGTCTAGGGCCAGGTGGTATCAGGCCAGGTGTCTAGGGCCAGGTGGTATCAGGCCAGGTGTCTAGGGCCAGGTGGTATCAGGCCAGGTGTCTAGGGCCAGGTGGTATCAGGCCAGGTGTCTAGGGCTAGGTGGTATCAGGCCAGGTGTCTAGGGCCAGGTGGCATCAGGCCAGGTGTCTAGGGCCAGGTGGTATCAGGCCAGGTGTCTAGGGCGCAGGTGGTATCAGGCCAGGTGTCTAGGACAGGTTCTGCTGACTGTTCTATGCTCCCCACATACTAGCCTCCAAAGCTCAAGGCTCCATGGCAGATCTCCCTGGTCCTGTGTGTCACGACTTACATGTACCATCTTCTACACAAACTTCTGTAGTGTTCTTCCCAAGATGTGCTGTTAAGAATGTGAGCTGCTGGTAGCAAGCCAGACACCATTGCTCCTCCAGAGATGAATCTGTTGAGAATGTTAGCTGCTAGTGGCAAGCCTGACATCATTGCTCCTCCAGAGACCTGGTTGGACACTAGCATCTTCTGCAGTGAAGATGCCATACCCTCTTACTGCACAATTAGATGGGATCAGTTCACCAGGAGGAGATGTAGAGTGGAGGCTGAGGCAGTCCTGTGTGGAGAGGACCTGGCTGAGGCAGTCCTGTGTGGAGAGAGCCTGGCTGAGACAGTCCTGTGTGGAGAGCACCTGGCTGAGACAGTCCTGTGTGGAGAGCACCTGGCTGAGACAGTCCTGTGTGGAGAGCACCTGGCTGAGACAGTCCTGTGTGGAGAGTACCTGGCTGAGGCAGTCCTGTGTGGAGAGCACCTGGCTGAGGCAGTCCTGTGTGGAGAGGACCTGGCTGAGACAGTCCTGTGTGGAGAGGACCAGGCTGAGGCAGTCCTGTGTGGAGAGGACCTGGCTGAGACAGTCCAGTGTGGAAAGGACCTGGCTGAGACAGTCCTGTGTGGAGAGCACCTGGCTGAGACAGTCCTGTGTGGAGAGTACCTGGCTGAGACAGTCCTGTGTGGAGAGTACCTGGCTGAGACAGTCCTGTGTGGAGAGTACCTGGCTGAGACAGTCCTGTGTGGAGAGTACCTGGCTGAGACAGTCCTGTGTGGAGAGCACCTGGCTGAGGCAGTCCTGTGTGGAGAGGACCTGGCTGAGACAGTCCTGTGTGGAGAGGACCTGGCTGAGACAGTCCTGTGTGGAGAGCCCCTGGCTGAGACAGTCCTGTGTGGAGAGCCCCTGGCTGAGACAGTCCTGTGTGGAGAGGACCTGGCTGAGACAGTCCTGTGTGAACAGGATCTGGTTGAGAAATAATTAGATGTGACTTGATAGAGAACTGGTTGATTAGTGGTCTCCATCATCTCTACCCTACCAAGATAATGTGCCTGCAGATCTCGAGCAATCTCCGTCCATCCTTCACATTTGCCAACACCTCAATAGAGCAAGTATTTGCTATCTTGGCTAAGCAGTGGTCCTTCTTCACCTGCAGAAGCATGCTGCTAGACAAGCATGTGTCGGTGCTTGCTATGCAGGAGGCTCTGGCACTGTGGTTCTGGTCTTGGTTTTGCCAGTCCTGGAATACTGCAGCTGTATGGGACCTGACCAGAGTTGCAATACTACAAACTTGGGTACTGCAGGAAGTTATCTAGGCTATCTCTTGCCCCAGATCATATCACAAACTTTGTCACCATATGAACTCGTAACCATTTTTGAAGCTCTATACTAGTGGGCAATAATTGCTACGTTTCTTACAGTTTGTTATAGCACAACTTGTGGAATGCCCTCCAAGAATCTGTCCTTAGTGTACACTCTTTTAACTTAGCCTTTAAAAGGCTCTAACGGCTTCTAGCCATTTAGTAGCTACTTCTCTCTGTTAAGTATTTGTTGCCTTTGCTGCCACGCCTTCCCTTAAGTTCATGGTCTGCTAGTTGCTCCACCCACATGGGTCGTGTTGGATTTGTTGCATGAAGAAAGGGGGGAAGGGGTTGGAGAGTGGCCATGTTGACAATGACTGAGAACATGTTGAATGACTGGCAGGTAACATTGATAATGGATGGCAACATGTTGAATGACTGGCAGGTAACATTGATAGTGGATGGAAACATGTTGAATGACTGGAAGGGAACATTGATAATGGATGGCAACATGTTGACAATGACTGGCAGGGAACATTGATAATGGATGGCAACATGTTGACAATGACTGGCAGGTAACTGATAGTGGATGGCAACATGTTGACAATGACTGGCAGGGAACATTGATAGTGGATGGCAACATGTTGAATGACTGGCAGGTAACATTGATAATGGATGGCAACATGTTGACAATGACTGGCAGGGAACATTGATAGTGGATGGCAACATGTTGAATGACTGGCAGGTAACATTGATAATGGATGGCAACATGTTGACAATGACTGGCAGGGAACATTGATAGTGGATGGCAACATGTTGAATGGCTGGCAGGTAACATTGATAATGGATGGCAACATGTTGAATGACTGGCAGGGAACATTGATAGTGGATGGCAACATGTTGAATGACTGGCAGGGAACATTGATAATGGATGGCAACATGTTGACAATGACTGGCAGGGAACATTGATAGTGGATGGCAACATGTTGAATGACTGGCAGGTAACATTGATAATGGATGGCAACATGTTGAATGACTGGCAGGGAACATTGATAATGGATGACAACATGTTGATATCATTTTATTTCTCTGCAGAAATTGCACATCGTCCAGCAACTGGAAACTGACCTCTACATCTGTGAGTAGGTGTGCACTATATAGAAATAAACCTGTCCTGTAGTCAATAGTCTGTACACATACATGCACACACACACACACAGAGAGAGAGAGAGAGACAGAGACAGAGTCTAATAAACTTGGTGGGCGGGTTGCACTGCTTTGGCATGTGTGTACATATTTAGATGTTTATCTCGGCAGTTATTGACTTACCTGAAGAACGAGACACCATCCAAGGATGTATTAGGCTTGTAGCTCACTTTCAAATACGTACTTCACTGTTGCTATGTTCGACATGTATTTGACATGTATTTTGTACATGTAGGCTCGACATGTATTTGACATGTATTTTCTAGGCTCGACATGTATTTGTGTATTTGACATGTATTTTCTAGGCTCGACATGTATTTGAAATGTATTTTCTACATGTAGGCTCGACATGTATTTGACATGTATTTTCTAGGCTCGACATGTATTTGACAGGCTCGACATGTATTTTCTAGGCTCGACATGTATTTTCTAGGCTCGACATGTATTTGACATGTATTTTCTACATGTAGGCTCGACATGTATTTGACATGTATTTTCTACATGTAGGCTCGACATGTATTTGACATGTATTTTCTAGGATGGACATGTATTTGACAGGCTCGACATGTATTTTCTAGGCTCGACATGTATTTTCTAGGCTCGACATGTATTTGACATGTATTTTCTACATGTAGGCTCGACATGTATTTTCTACATGTAGGCTCGACATGTATTTGACATGTATTTTCTACATGTAGGCTCGACATGTATTTGACATGTATTTTCTAGGATGGACATGTATTTGACATGTATTTTCTAGGCTCGACATGGCTCATTCTGCACCTGTCATTCTTCCATAGCTAGTGACTAGTGTGTAGCTACATACTCGGCCATACCCTCCAGAGGCTCTGCTCTGCAACATCTTAACCATTCACCATCTCTTCCAGCTAACGTGTGCATACATTTGGCCTGTAGGACATGATTGTGCCTTGAGGATATTTGCTTGTGAAGTGGTTACTTGATGTTTAGCATCCCTTGTCATGCTGACTGTTGCTATGGACACATTCTGCTCTGGTATGTAGGTATGTAAGGGCTTTGTACCTGCATTTCTAGATCACTCTTCACAGGTCTCTTACTCCAGCACTTTCTGAAGCTGGTTGTGCATGATGACTGCAGTGCGAGTCAGTTACGCCAACACATTGGGGGGTGGGGGGCAGAAGGTGTTCAAATAACCGACTTCAGAATGGAAGGTCTTCAGCTTGTCCTTGCTACTCACAATATGGACAGTCCACGACCACCTCCTAACAATATGTTTGGCCACTACTCTACATTAGGGCTAGGACTAGAACCAGGACTAGGGCTAGGACCACGGCTAGGACCAGGGCTAGGGCTTGGACCAGGGCTAGGACCACGGCTAGGACCAGGGCTAGGACCAGGGCTAGGACTAGGGCTAGGACCTGGGCTAGGACTAGGACTAGGACCAGGACCAGGGCTAGGACCACGGCTAGGACCAGGGCTAGGACCAGGGCTAGGACCAGGGCTAGGACTAGGACCAGGGCTAGGACCAGGGCTAAGACCAAGGCTAAGACTAGGGCTAGGACTAGGACCAGGGCTAGGACCAGGGCTAGGGCTAGGACCAGGGCTAGGACCAGGGCTAGGACTAGGGCCAGGGCTAGGACCAGGGCTAGGACTAGGGCTAGGACCAGGGCTAGGACCAGGGCTAAGACCAGGGCCAGGACCAGGGCTAGGGCCAGGACCAGGGCCAGGACCAGGGCTAGGACCAGGGCCAGGGCTAGGACCAGGGCCAGGGCTAGGACCAGGGCCAGGGCTAGGACTAGGACCAGGGCCAGGACCACGGCTAGGACCAGGGCTAGGACCAGGGCTAGGACCAGGACTAGGACCAGGGCTAGGACCAGGGCTAAGACCAAGGCTAAGGGCTAGGGCTAGGACCAGGGCCAGGACCAGGGCTAGGGCTAGGACCAGGGCTAGGACCAGGACTAGGGCTAGGACTAGGGCTAGACCAGGGCTAGGGCTAGGACCAGGGCTAGGACCAGGGCTAAGGACCAGGGCTAGGGCCAGGACCAGGGCTAGGACCAGGGCTAGGACCAGGGCCAGGGCTAGGACCAGGGCTAGGGCTAGGACCAGGGCTAGGACTAGGGCTAGCAGATCTTATAACTTACACCTCAACTTTCAACTTTTAAGGACAACACTTTTTCTCTCTTGAGTAGGTGTGCTCTCTTGAGTAGGTGTGGCCATACTCTACAAGTAAGTGTGACCATGCTCTCTGAGTAGGTGTGACCATGCTATCTGAGTAGGTGTGGCCATGTTATCTGAGTAGGTGTGGCCATTCTCTCTGATAGGTGTGGCCATGCTCTCCAAGTAGGTGTGGCCATGCTTTCTGAGAAGATTGAGTAGGCGTGGCCATGCTTTCTGAGAAGGTGTAGCCATGCTCTCCAAGTAGGTGTGGCCATGCTATCTGAGTAGGTGTAGCCATGCTCTCCAAGTAGGTGTGGCCATGCTCTCAAAGTAGGTGTGGCCATGCTATCTGCTTTGACACGGAGTGAGAACAATCAAAACAAACTTCTGACATGTTCTCAGTCTAATGCTAAGGTTCTCATTGGTCCAGTGCTAAGGTTCTCATTGCTCTAGTGCTAAGGTTCTCATTGGTCCAGTGCTAAGGTTCTCATTGGTCCAGTGCTAAGGTTCTCATTGGTCCAGTGCTAAGGTTCTCATTGGTCCAGTGCTAAGGTTCTCATTGGTCCAGTGCTAAGGTTCTCATTGGTCCAGTGCTAAGGTTCTCATTGGTCTAGTGCTAAGGTTCTCATTGGTCCAGTGCTAAGGTTCTCATTGGTCCAGTGCTAAGGTTCTCATTGGTCTAGTGCTGCTAAGGTTCTCATTGGTCTAGTGCTAAGGTTCTCATTGGTCCAGTGCTAAGGTTCTCATTGGTCCAGTGCTAAGGTTCTCATTGGTCTAGTGCTAAGGTTCTCATTGGTCCAGTGCTAAGGTTCTCATTGGTCCAGTGCTAAGGTTCTCATTGGTCTAGTGCTAAGGTTCTCATTGGTCCAGTGCTAAGGTTCTCATTGGTCTAGTGCTAAGGTTCTCATTGGTCCAGTGCTAAGGTTCTCATTGGTCCAGTGCTAAGGTTCTCATTGGTCTAGTGCTAAGGTTCTCATTGGTCCAGTGCTAAGGTTCTCATTGGTCCAGTGCTAAGGTTCTCATTGGTCCAGTGCTAAGGTTCTCATTGGTCTAGTGCTAAGGTTCTCATTGGTCCAGTGCTAAGGTTCTCATTGGTCCAGTGCTAAGGTTCTCATTGGTCCAGTGCTAAGGTTCTCATTGGTCCAGTGCTAAGGTTCTCATTGGTCCAGTGCTAAGGTTCTCATTGGTCCAGTGCTAAGGTTCTCATTGGTCCAGTGCTAAGGTTCTCATTGGTCTAGTGCTAAGGTTCTCATTGGTCTAATGCTAAGGTTCTCATTGGTCCAGTGCTAAGGTTCTCATTGGTCCAGTGCTAAGGTTCTCATTGGTCCAGTGCTAAGGTTCTCATTGGTCCAGTGCTAAGGTTCTCATTGGTCTAGTGCTAAGGTTCTCATTGGTCCAGTGCTAAGGTTCTCATTGGTCCAGTGCTAAGGTTCTCATTGGTCTAGTGCTAAGGTTCTCATTGGTCCAGTGCTAAGGTTCTCATTGGTCCAGTGCTAAGGTTCTCATTGGTCTAGTGCTAAGGTTCTCATGGTCCAGTGCTAAGGTTCTCATTGGTCCAGTGCTAAGGTTCTCATTGGTCCAGTGCTAAGGTTCTCATTGGTCTAGTGCTAAGGTTCTCATTGGTCTAATGCTAAGGTTCTCATTGGTCCAGTGCTAAGGTTCTCATTGGTCCAGTGCTAAGGTTCTCATTGGTCCAGTGCTAAGGTTCTCATTGGTCCAGTGCTAAGGTTCTCATTGGTCTAGTGCTAAGGTTCTCATTGGTCCAGTGCTAAGGTTCTCATTGGTCCAGTGCTAAGGTTCTCATTGGTCTAGTGCTAAGGTTCTCATTGGTCCAGTGCTAAGGTTCTCATTGGTCCAGTGCTAAGGTTCTCATTGGTCTAGTGCTAAGGTTCTCATGGTCCAGTGCTAAGGTTCTCATTGGTCCAGTGCTAAGGTTCTCATTGGTCCAGTGCTAAGGTTCTCATTGGTCTAGTCGTAAGGTATTTGTTGTACGAGTATGCAATGCAAAGGAATTTCTCCCACAAAATTTAAAGTCATCTTTGCGCATGTGTAGCTAACGTATCTTTGGGTGGGCGTGGCTTCTTGCAGCAGTCAGGTGACTGACATGTTTGGATGGCTGAAGTTTGCGTAACTTTTTCCTACTGTATTTGGTTGAGCAAGAGTGGGCTAGGTTTGGTGGTGTAAGTGGTATGGTCAGTGTGATGTGGTGTGTGATGATGTTGTGGTCGGTGAGTGTGGTGTGAAGCATTTGGACTGCCTCATTAATATTTAACCCTCTCACTGTCAGCATTGTGGAGAATTATTTTAATTTTAACACAGCCACATTAAAAAATTAATATCAAATCAGATATTTAGCTGAACCATTTACCATTTGGTCATGTGATAGCATGATTGTTTTAGAAGTTGTGGTCAAAAGGTGTGACCACAAACTGACCACATACTATGAATATAATTATGCAAACAATAGTCATGATTTGGAGTGTCATAACTTCTTTATAGTTCATGTTATGGACTCCATATATAGCTCATAAGATAGCTCTATCCATATCCTTTCTTTTGCTTCTAAGAACGTAGGAACATACATTACTATACAAAAGTTATGCCAACCCATAATAAGGTCTTCATAAATCAACCACAAAAATGTCCTTATTTATCAACAAGAACTTTGTCAATACAACATTCAGTAAACATTTGATATAATTGTTTGACCTAATGTAATCGAAAGACATTTTGGGTGAAGTTTGAGGTGAAATCAGTGTCTGTGGCAAAAGTCAACCAAGTTGTGGAAAGCATGGAAACAATTCCGATCCTCCATAATCCAAAGGTGAACATTGCAGTATTTGCATTGCACACGACTATCTCCGAGGTAGGAATGGATGCCTTCACATTCTTCGTCACTTGATTCATCACCAGAAATGTCCCAAGCTGCTCTAGTCACTTGGGAAATAATTTCAGCTATTGACAGTCTCGTTGATATCGTTCGACTGAAAATCGTTCGTGTTTTAAATATAATTTCATTAACTTTCCTCCGTCCAACCGCCGTAATTTTTTGTGTAAATAGAGTGCTATCTTTTGATATAAAAATTATTGCCTATTGACAAATGCTTATATTTTATTTTATTTTTCAAACCCGTGGCGCCGTATGGCGCCATTGACAGTGAGAGGGTTAACATGTGATGGGCTGGTTCTTAACATTACCTGTGTGTGTGTGTGTGTGTGTGTGTGTATGTGTAGTACACTTGCACCATCAGACTACGCAATGCTTCATCAAGCAGGCCAGTGACTTCTGCCTGTTGGTCAGCGAACGTTCAGAGGTGAGGGCAGCATGTAGGCAGCATGTACATGTAGGTGAGGGCAGCATGTAGGTGAGGGCAACATGTAGGTGAGGGCAGCATGTAGGTGAGGGCAGCATGTAGGCAGCATGTAGGTGAGGGCAGCATGTAGGCAGCATGTAGGTGAGGGCAGCATGTAGGTGAGGGCAGCGTGTGGGCAGCATGTAGGTGAGGGCAGCATGTAGGTGAGGGCAGCATGTAGGCAGCATGTAGGTGAGGGCAGCGTGTGGGCAGCATGTACATGTAGGTGAGGGCAGCATGTAGGTGAGGGCAGCATGTAGGTGAGGGCAGCGTGTGGGCAGCATGTAGGTGAGGGCAGCATGTAGGCAGCATGTAGGTGAGGGCAGCATGTAGGCAGCATGTAGGTGAGGGCAGCGTGTGGGCAGCATGTAGGTGAGGGCAGCGTGTGGGCAGCATGTAGGTACGAATGAGACAAATGGCTCCTGTGACCTTGTTTTTGCTAGGTAACGAGGACTTTGGACTGTCAGAAGTTGAAAGGTTGGGTTGTCTGTTGCTAGAGGGTTGGGTTGTCTGTTGCTAGAGGGTTGGGTTGTCTGTTGCTAGAGGGTTGGGCTGTCTGCTGCTAGAGGGTTGGGTTGTCTGTTGCTAGGGGGTTGGGTTGTCCGTTGCTAGGGGTGGGTTGGCTGTTTGGTTGCCGCAGGAGACTCGAGGCATGCTGGGAGGTTTATAGTAGCTAATAATAGCCAACACCAGCCAAGAAGTTGTCGGTGTGTGAGTTTTATCATGAGCAATAATGAGTTTTAGCTTGGGCTGAGGAGGAGGGTGTGGGAGGTGGAGGGTTCAGGGTTTAGCCATCCGCCATTCTAAAAAGTGCTGTAAGGAGGTGCTTGCCTACTCCCTCATACAGTGCATGAGACGTGCACTCTAGTCATGAACTAGCAATCATATCATCTCCCTCCCTCCTCTCCCCTCTCATCCCTCCCCGTGTACAATATACAGCCAAACAAACAGCTGCTGTTAGGGAACTCCATCGAGACACCATCCTGTCCCCTTGACCCGGCACTCCACCGTGGAAAGGTACACTCACACGTGCACATACACACATACATGTACAGACTTTACCTTTCACATATGAAGGATCCTTTACCAAAATGGAATGGATGACCCTTTATTTAATGAATACCTAAATGTGTGACGATCCTTTACCTTTTCAAATAATGATGTGGACCAAAAATTTAACTTTAAAACATTTTATTTATTTGTTGTCATTCTACAAAATGTTTTTACTCTGTGACGTGTGACTGTGTGTATGTGACTGTGTGACTGCATGTGTGAGTGTGACTATGTGTGTGACTCTGTGTGTGTGTGTGACTGCGAGTGTGACTGTGTGAGTGTGACTGACTATGTGTGTGTGACTGTGCGTGTATGTGTTTTGTGATGCATGCATTGTGGTTAGATGACCTGGTTTTGCTGGTCTGTGGTGTTAACTAGTCATATGTTCTGGTATACTGTTGTCTGGCTTCAAGGTGAAACTGAGGCAGCTGCAGCTAGCTAGGGGTTAATCCAACTCAAAACTCTTTTCAGATAGTGAAGTTATGACTATTACAACACGTCCTACAGGACATCCTCCAATACCTGGCAGACTCTGTACATAATATGTTCCATGCATTAGGTGCAGGCCAGTGGCTGGGTGGTGGAGCCAAGACTGGTCAATGGCGTACTCTGCACAGAGATCACCTACATACTCCAGGTAGGAACTGTTTGTGTGTGCATGTGTATATGTGCATGTGTGTGTGTGTGTGTGCATGTGTATATGTGCATGTGTGTGTGTGTGCATGTGCATGTGTATATGTGCAGGTAGTAACTGTTTGTGTGGCAGCCTCCCTCCATCATGCCTGGTGGAGGAGTGTGTATATAGTGGCAGTCTCCCTCCATCTTGCCTGGTGGAGGAGTGTGTATATAGAGGCAGCCTCCCTCCATCTTGCCTGGTGGAGGAGTGTGTATATAGTGGCAGCCTCCCTCCATCTTGCCTGGTGGAGGAGTGTGTATATAGAGGCAGCCTCCCTCCATCTTGCCTGGTGGAGGAGTGTGCAGTATTCTGCCTCCCTCCATCATGAAGACCACAAATATTAAATGTCTTGACTGGTTCCTGTTGGTGGCTTATCAACTGCCTGCATTTATTAATAGTTGTGATGTAATGGTAGTTATAGCAATGTCATGATGATGTAATGGTAGTTATGGCAATGTCATGATGATGCAATCACGCCATGTCTCCAGGTGGACGTGGGTTCAAGATTGCCCAAGTCTCTCCTCCACCTCGTTACTAGGAGACAACCCCTCGCCGTGGCCTACTTGAGAGACTATCTTCTCTCCACTTCACTGGAGAACTCCACCCACACTTAAAGGGTGCACTGTTTTTAGAGTATATATAGAACATTTTGTATTATTATATGCAGGCACTACAAACAAACAGGCTGTACATGTGGGGGCGTACATGTGGGGGCGTGTGTCTGAGGGGGAGGGGACTGCAGCTATGAAAATAAAGTCTCTTGGTGTGTTTGGGTACAGAAGATAAACATGCTCTCTCTCTCTAATGTTGGTGTCCTTAGCTATAGAACAACATGGGGTGCAGACAGGCGGATTAGATTGTACAATGGGGCGTGACAGGAGGCGTGACAGGAGCAAGGAAGGGATGGAACTTGAACTTGATACAAAGATGACAGGCTGGAAGGTGGGAGTGGCAGGGTGGGCGTTGTAGTGCAAGATGAGTGGGTGGATTGGTGGGTCCATCTAGCAAGGTGTGAAGTTCTTCTAGATGGGCGTGGCACCCATCAGGTGGTGTTGGTGGTGCATGGTGTGAGGGAAGCCGCTCGTCGCCATGCCGACTGTGCCTCCCATTCCTTCCACATAGAAGGAGCCTGTAGCATGTATGTTGGTGGCCCTGGCCTCTGGCGAGGGAGTCAAACTCTGCGGGCTGTTGGAATTGGGGGGGGAGGGGAACATGGAATGGGGGCTGCTCTGGCCGTGAGACAGACTGCCCCCTGACTGCGGGGGTGAGTACAGTCCTGCGCTACTCTGCAGGTACGGGGCAGCGTTCCCACCCCCACATCCTCCCACAGAGTCCGGGGGCCCGTAGGATGTCTGCAAGGTGGCATCTGTTACCATGGTGAGGTGTTGCAGTGGGCGTGTGCCCGGGGCAGACCCGTCGCTGGCTGCAGGAGCAGGTGCGGGATAGATGGAAGAGCTGTAGCCAGAGGCCTCCATGGCAGAGGGATGCTGCAAAGCACTGCCACTGCTAGCAAGAGGAGGCTGGGCCACAGGAGTGCTGGCAGAGGTCAGCTCTCCCTCGAGTTGCTGCTGCTCATAGGTGGAATAGCCCCCTGGGGGGGTGGGGTTGGAGTATCCCCCTGGGGGGGTTGGGTTGGAGTAGCCCCCTGGGGGAGTTGGGTTGGAATATCCCGGGGGGGTAGGGTTAGAGTAGCTGCTGATGTCCGGGGGGCTGGGGTTTGAGTGGTGTCGCTGGTGGGCCAGAGAAGTAGCGGTGGAGGACGTGGTCGGGAGAGGTGGAGATTGGGAGGGTGGGGCAGTGGAGTGGAGGAAGTGAGAGGTGACAGTTGGGATCTGCTGGGGCGGGGACTGGTGTGGGCCGGTTGGGTAGGAGGTGGAGAGGGAGACGTGGTTACTAACAGCTGCAACGACACTCTGGTCAGAGCTGGGCACGGCCATGAGGTGCTGGCCGGAGCCGCCCACGTAGGACACAGACTGGGGGGGTGGGTACTGCTCGTGCAGTTGCTGCACCGACGAGGTAATGGCAGAGCCGCCACTGCCAGCCTTACTCTTCTTCTTCTTGGAGCTGGTGGGTGCCACTTGCTGTCCAGAGGTGGAGTAGGCACCCATCTCTGGGGGGAAGGCATAGCCGGCAGCTCCAGGGGGCACCTGGCGTATGTACGGCATTGGGCCGTGTGCGCTCGCTCTTAGCAACTCTACCACATCGCCATATTGCTTCTGCATGGCGATCTGCATGGGGGACTGGTCCAGGTGGTCCAACAAGGTCACGTTGGCAAAGCAATCCAGCAGGTGCTTCACACACAGCACCGAGCCCTCGCGGCAGGAAAGGAACAGTGCCGTCTGACCCTGCAAGGGATACAAGCCGTGTCATACACACACACAAAACAGGAGGGAATGACATGCATGTTAAACATGCATGCACATGTGCACAACATGTCAGTATACCAAATAAGTACACTAAGCATAAACATGTTAGTAAACTACAACAATAAGCATTACATAACAGCATTTGCGTCAGGCAGTACCTTGCAGTCCTGTGCGTCTTTGATAGTGTCTGGCCCTCTGCTGATGAGGATACGGAGGGCATCGTAGTTGTCCACCATGGCCGCCCAATGAACTGCAGTCCTGCCATCATTGTCAGTGGCCGAGATCACCTCGGAATCTTTCTTGAGAAGCTGCTTTACCATGAAGCTATTCACCATCTTCACAGCAGCCATGAGCGGAGTGATGCCTCCATCAGCTCTGACATTGACCTTGGTACGAGGACAGTTCAGCAGCACCTGAGAACCACACCCACACAACGAGTTGATGAGTGACAAAGTCAAGATCTTCACCACAATGACCCCTCACAAATATCTCACCACAATGACCCCTCACAAATACCTCACCACAATGACCCCTCACAAATATTTCACCACAATGACCCCTCACAAATATCTCACCACAATGACCCCTCACAAATATCTCACCACAATGGCCCCTCACAAATATCTCACCACAATGACCCCTCACAAATATCTCACCACAATGACCCCTCACAAATATCTCACCACAATGACCCCTCACCATGAAGGCCCCCTCTGCTCCTGCCCCCACGGCAGCATGGAGGGCAGTCTGCCCCCAGTTGTCCGGGACGTTGGGGTTAGCGCCGGCCTCAAGCAACATGTCCACGTACTCAGGGCGGGAGGCTGCTGCTGCTAGTTGCAGAGCGGTCTGGCTGTAGTCATTGACCGCATTCAAGTCTGCCTTGGCCTCGATGAGAGTGGCCACAGACCGATCCACAGGGGACATCATCAGATGGTGCGGGGTGCCTCCGCGGGACATGGCAGGAAGCAGGGCTGTCTGGTCGTCAGAGCTGGACTCCGAGGAACTACGCGACTGGTAATGCATGCACTCCAGAGCCCCTGGCCTGCGCATGACGGCTAGCATGAGAGGCATGAAGCCTCCGGGCCCAGCCTTGTTTACATTAGGGCTGGTACCATTCTGACGTCTATACTGGTCCACAAGTCGCCCGACATCTCTGGCATGAGCCAACCCCCACTGCCTTGTGTCCTGGCCACACTGACCAATCACAACTTGGCGTGCCTCAGCCTTGGAGGGAGAGGAGGAAGTGTCTGAGGAGGTGAGTGCGGTGTCATCCACCCATTCCACGTGGCGCTCGTCTGATTCCATCCTGGCCTTCTTGGATCCCATCTCTATGTAGGACATGCCCTCCTCATCTCTGTAGGGGGGGGGGGGGGGGGTGGGGTGGGGGAGGAGGTGGAGCAGTAAGCAGTGTATTGAGGAGCTACTGTATCCCTTTGTGTAATGGCTAGTTATCTGGTGTAACTCACTTTGAAATAGAGCAGGTTACCTGGTGTAACTCACTTTGAGAGAGCTAGTTATCTGGTAACTCACTTTGAAATAGAGCTAGTTATCTAGTGTAACTCACTTTGAAATGAAGCTAGTAATCGGGTGTAACTCACTTTGAAATGAAAGTAGTTATCTGGTGTAACTCACTTTGAAATAGAGCTAGTTATCTGGTGTAACCCACTTTGAAATAGAGCTAGTTATCTGGTGTAACTCACTTTGAAATAGAGCTAGTTATCTGGTGTGACTCACTTTGAAATAGAGCTAGTTATCTGGTGTGACTCACTTTGAAATAGAGCTAGTTACCTGGTGTAACTCATTTTGAAATAGAGCTAGTTACCTGGTGTAACTCACTTTGAAATAGAGCTAGTTATCTGGTGTAACTCACTTTGAAATAGAGCTAGTTACCTGGTGTAACTCACTTTGAAATAGAGCTAGTTATCTGGTGTAACTCACTTTGAAATAGAGCTAGTTATCTGGTGTAACTCACTTTGAAATAGAGCTAGTTATCTGGTGTAACTCACTTTGAAATAGATGGTGTAACTCACTTTGAAATAGAGCTAGTTACCTGGTGTAACTCACTCTGAAATAGAGCTAGTTACCTGGTGTAACTCACTCTGAAATAGAGCTAGTTACCTGGTGTAACTCACTTTGAAATAGAGCTAGTTATCTGGTGTAACTCACTTTGAAATAGATCTAGTTATCTGGTGTAACTCACTTTGAAATAGAGCTAGTTATCTGGTGTAACTCACTTTGAAACAGAGCTAGTTATCTGGTGTAACTCACTTTGAAATAGCTAGTTTCCTGGTGTAACTCACTTTGAAATAGAGCTAGTTACCTGGTGTAACTCACTTTGAAATAGAGCTAGTTACCTGGTGTAACTCGCTTTGAAATAGAGCTAGTTACCTGGTGTAACTCACTTTGAAATAGAGCTAGTTATCTGGTGTAACTCACTTTGAAATAGAGCTAGTTATCTGGTGTAACTCACTTTGAAATAGAGCTAGTTATCTGGTGTAACTCACTTTGAAATAGAGCTAGTTATCTGGTGTAACTCACTTTGAAATAGAGCTAGTTACCTGGTGTAACTCACTTTGAAATAGAGCTAGTTACCTGGTGTAACTCACTTTGAAATAGAGCTGTTTCCTCCAGCCACTCCATTGCAGCTGGCATGTGAGGAAGGAGAGGTGGTGTGGTCTGCATCAGAGGGACTGGTGGGCCACCATATCTTGGCCATGATGCGACGTCTTTTTCCAAGTCCCACCAGTACCAACACCACACCTACCACCAGCACTGAGACCACACCCACCACAATGTAATACCACACCTCTGTCCTTGAATCGTCTTGCTCAGCTGCAGAGGTCACGACAGAGAGAAGATGATCACAACATAATGGCAGCAAGCAACACATAGTGAGACACTCACTGTAAGCTTTCCTGACAGAGAAGGCCCCCAGGGCAGATTCACTCCTAGCAAGAGCTGCAGAGAGTCTCCTCAATGCCTGCAGTACGTACAATACACGGCTCATGTGCACTCTGGATGTGTGTGTGTGTGTGTGGGTGCCAGATGCCAGATGCATACCTCCTCAGCATTCTGTGGACATTGTCCTCGGCATCTACTGACGTCCAGACGTACCACAACGCGATAAATACTACAGAGAGAGAGGGAGGGAGGACAGGAGCCGAGGGTAAGCATAAATCACAGATGTGGAGCAGACACCCACCACACCCCCTGCACTGGACAACTTCAAAATGGAGGGCTCCACAAAACATAACAATCTTTCTTTAAAAACCCACTTTAGATGCTGCTTAGTATATCCTACACATTTCAGCCGACATAAGCCCATAACACTTCAAGTGCTCCTTTAAATTGTTGACTAAGTTAGTAGTAAAACAGCCACTGTTTAAAAAATGTCAAGTTTGTCTTGAAGGTTCTGTACCCACACACCCGTACATCACCGACACACATGTACCATGCCATCTATCTACATTCCCCTGCACACACACATGTACCATGCCATCTATCTACATTCCCCTGCACACACATGTACCATGCCATCTATCTACATTCCCCTGCACACACACATGTACCATGCCATCTATCTACATTCCCCTGCACACACATGTACCATGCCATCTATCTACATTCCCCTGCACACACACATGTACCATGCCATCTATCTACATTCCCCTGCACACACACATGTACCATGCCATCTATCTACATTCCCCTGCACACACATGTACCATGCCATCTCACGGCTTTTGTGTTAATTTGTCCCGTCTATATGTGTATTAAGCACACAGCTTTTGTGTTGATTTGTCCCGTCTATATGTGTATTTAAGCACACAGCTTTTGTGTTGAGCACTTATTCCCATGTTGGTTCGAGCCTCCTGCATTAGTAAGTGTTGGTGCTGACTACGTCTCTGCCTGCTCAAAAGTCATGCTGCTTCCATTGCTGGGGACCAGACAGACTTGTAGATGTGATGTCCACACACGACGCTCTCCAGGCTTTGCTCAGCAACAGTTCATCCATTGGCCCCCCTAGCTACACCAAGAACATGAGCTTAGCAATATATAAGGATCTGATTACACCTACACATGAAGAGTTGCTTGTAAGTGACTGGTCAGTATTATTAGGCCTTGTTCTTGCTTACTGACACT